>JAQFVV010006281.1:5244553-5473525 GCA_028023455.1 Epiperipatus broadwayi | reverse complement strand
GTAACCTTCTCCTCTGATCATTGGACAATCAGGCCTACACACTTCTGGGTGCCATAATCCCATATAATCTTCATCATCCCCAATCAATCAATCAAGCCACCACGTTGCATGGCATAATCCCAATTGTAACCCTCTCCTACATTGCTGTAATCATAAATAAATCATACCGCACATTTTAGGCACTATAATCTCCCCTGTAGCCTTTTCCACTAATCTAACTAGTCCAATTTACACGTTTGGAAACCATATCTTTCTCTGTAACCTTCCTAGCTACAACTAATCTAGAATATATGCCTAAAATAAATGATAAACTAAAGATGATTTTTTTATTAGCTAAGCTTGCATGAAACTATAATCTTAGAGAAGATCACAAGGTGATTAATAATTTCTGGTCAAGCTAGCCTCAAAATCCACAAACACGCAAACAAACAAAAAAATTTATAAAATAAACTTCATATTTGTCAAACTAATAAATAAATAATAATTAGATTGATGGAATGAATATGAAATTAGAAGTATAAATTAGGCAATAAGTAAATGAGGATGTAAATGATTAAATGAATGATGAAAATAAGTAATAATTAAATAATAAAATAAAAAGAGTCTGAGAATGAAGATGTGTAAGAGTTAATGGATGATTAAGATGAGAATGGAATAAGAGCTAATGAATGATGAGTGAATTAGGATAATGAATTAGGATGAAAAAAGAGAATAAAGAAAGATTGAAATGACAGATGAGAGGAATGATGATGATGAAAGATGATGCGCAGAACTCTAAATTTGATATTGAATTAAATAATAATAAGACAATTAAATAAAATACAGATTCTAAGCTTACTAAGACCAGAATATTCACCATAAAGTCAAAACCAACTATACATTTCAGACAAAAAAAGTAATAGATACTTTAAAGTTTGGTTGACCTTATATCTCACAGTGAATGTAACACAATTCCACTTTAATTACAATAATTAACTGGATACAAATTTACCCTAAATTCAAATCCTATCACAAATTGATATAACTTATCCTTCTCAGGGTTCACATAGCTTAAAGGGTGATATACAAGATACACTTGGGTCAATGAGAGGGATTTTACCACTAGCCAAGCATAACACACACAAAATAGCTCTTAATACTGAATTGAATTACTAAACAATATTCAATAATTTCAAATAAATTCTATAAATTCCCTAACTATGCTAAACTTTAAGCTTCAATAAGTAAGAGTAATTTTTCAATAGCTAAACGCAATATCTGTCCAAGTTTCTTTCTCCATTAATTAGAAACAATGATCAAGACCAGTGAATGATAGATCTGTGGATTCAAATGAACTGATCAAACTAATATTAGGTTTTTAATCTTTTAGTATATCACTTAAACTAATATTTTTTAGGTTAGTATGTTTAATTATTAAGTTATGATGCCCTAGATATACTCATAAATTATAGGGCTTAACACAAATATTCTGATATACCTACATATAGTGACTTTTACAATATTGATTGATGACAATTTCCCTATAATCACAGGATATGTCGATAGCAATAACAATAATGTGTGGGTGTGTTGATTAGCAATAAGAATACTGACAACTAAATAAATTTTTAGCACAACAATATTTATTTTACATTATGTACAAGTCTCTTTCAGACCCATTACATGAAACAAGACAAATCCATTCCAAAATTAGGGGTGAAAATTAATGATGTGCTAAGTAATGACCAACTAATATGACAAACATTTTGGATATGTTTCTTTATTATTCTATCAGGTAGCATAAGACAGTTAAACTTATTTGAGCTATTTTAGCATTGAAATTGCAAACAAAATGTATTAATATTCTTTGGATATACGCAACTTTTAAATGTAAAAAAAAAACCCTCTAAATTACAATTTATTATATCAAACTGTAGCTGTTAGAGTTATTAGAATATGATAAGGGCAATTATCACATTCCAATACAATTAATAATTTATTATAATTTACTATATAAAAAAATTTCATTGCATTGATGTGGGGCAAACATCATAAGTTAAATGCACATATGACACTAAAACATTCACTATGTCCACAACTTAACCATTTATTAATTAACTGATCTTACTAATTCATCAGTAAGTACCTACTTGTTGAAAACCAATCCACATTGTCCATGCACACACCTTGGTTGGTCTGTTTATAAACTGATGAAGATTACACAACATCAGAAAGACACCATTTCAATTAGACAACACTATAGCTATATCAGTGTCCCATAATCTGATTTTTATCTTATCCTTGCTATTCGATTTAAAAAACACTACACTTTATCATACACAGTGGAATATTAACTGTATAACTTCTTGAGGGATCTAAATAAAGGAGGCTCTACAAAACAACATGATAGTTGTATATCAAGAAACAACATAATAGTTGTATAAGAATATGGCCAATTCTGATACCTTTTCATAGGTATAAAAGTGTGGGCAGTGCCTTTTCACTGGAAAACAATTCAGACCATGGGATCATCCTTTTTTTTAGGCTTAACTATGCTCTAAGCACTAACTTTTAATCAGCCCCAACAATATCATCTTCTCATATTAATCAACAATGGGGAATTCTCCATCATCCCCTATACAATATTAATTATTATATCTAAGGATCTTATATGTAGCCCAAACTCATCCTAAAATCTATCACAAATTCTGATCAATACAATTGCAAGGTAAAACAACATTAATAATCTAAGTGGAAACATAAATATTCCATTGCACATTGCAGAAACGGTTAATGTTTTATAAACAGACCACAATATCAGTAAAATAACCATTAATTATTTCAAAATAATAATTATACCTTTTATTATAGCAAGCCATGTACACATAAACAAGGAGGATTAAACTACATTTTGTATTTAAAGCGGACTTTCTCGTTCATAAGCCAAATTAAGCAATAATAAAAAAAATGCTTATTAAATTATTTTATATAATAGAACAATGGTATCATTATGTGTATATTTTTGACCAGTTTGGGTCTATTTGTTCCCCTCCTCAATATAATATTAATATCTGTTTTAGCAGTGAAAGAGATAAACATTTCTCTTTCTTACCAGACAATATTTAACATTATGCTTTCCCTTCATTGGGAAAATAATATAAATATGGATAATAAATGTATATAACTTTATACACAGCTACATCATTACTTAGTATATTCTATACCCTGATATATATAAAAAAACAACTAATGTCTGAATAACACATGAAAGAAAAAAAAACCGCATTACAATATTATATATAGCAATTAACAAACTAAACAAACATTACATTTTCTACCATTGGACTTTATCGAAGTTTGATTCGTTCTTATAAGTAAAACAACATGAAAACGGATATGATAAGCAAACATTCCTAACTAATATATATTTTGGTTATCCGGTTCAATATTAACATCTTCAGACAAAATTCAAACACTTCTCCAATGGCAATAGAAATCATTTATCGGTTTGTGTACTCATATAAGCATACTAAAGCAATATTAAAACATTTTCGAGAATAAGTCATTTAAAATAGGTTTAATTAATATCTATTGATTTGTCTATTTTTGTTTTTCTTCTTTTTTCGTCTGCGCGAAGATCTGTTTATACTCTTAAATAATCTGGGTGATTTTAAAACCGTTTAAAATATTATCACGTTGCAAGTTATTCACTAATGATAAAATAAATAAATACTTTTTTTCACTTTCCTTTTATCAGCAAATTATGATGTTTTAAGTTATACTGAGAAGAATCTATTTAATTATAAATACGATCTTCTAAGTGATTTTAATTAATATGTAACATATATATTTTTCCAAATGTAGCACAATTATAATCAGTTTATTACGATCTTTGAAAATAAACTTTTAAATCATTTATGGATTTTGTTTACTTTGTTTTTCCCGTCCACAGTAATTGTCACAATCTTAAATAATCTTGTAATTTTAAACACTTAAAATATTATTACTTTATATGTTGCATAATCAAGGAAAAAAAATCAATATTTCTTTATTCACTATTATTGGCAATTTATTTCATATTTAAGAATGTTAAGCAGAATTGATTTAATAGTAAGCAATTATTAATAATATATATACGTGACTGCTTCCCGGGGAATATCAGAGCAGACGATTTCTTTCCCCAATGAAATAAGAAATACTTTATGCACTTTTCTTTTCAAACTAATTACTTGATATGATTTTAAGTGAAATTTTAATTTCTTCATTATTTCTTGAAACTTTTCTTAAAAATGATTTCGAATATTTTCTTGAAATATCAATTTATAAACAAACGTATTTTTCTGCTTAATGCTGAATTAATGACAGCGCGAAAATTAAAATACTTTAATCTTTTTTTTCTCTTCAGTCTAAATAACTTTTGTGTTATGATTAGTTCTGATAATTGATTAAAATAAAGAAAACAAAAATAAATGCTTACATTTTCTGGTATTATTTTTCGTTCCAAATAGTACATGTTTAGGCACATACTTATTTAAATAGCGGTCCTTCCAGTTTTTCCTTCAGTAGGCAAAGTTAAGAATCTAAGATCGATGAAAAGTAGTGTAGAGATTTTACAGGGTTAGTAAGTTTACTCCATACTATTCAAATCCATATAACTATGAAATTTTGGTCCCAATTAATTTTAAAAAATTATTATTTTCTAGCTTATTCTATTTTACTTCAGAAGTGGAGTTGTAGTCTTGTTCCATTTGCATTTCTTAGAGTAGTCCCCCTCCCCTTACAAATTTTTTTATTATATACTTTTTATTACATGGCAGGATTGGTTCTAAATGAGCCATTTACTGTAAAATGTGAATAAATTAAGTTTTATCCCTCTAGTGAGAATCATCTAGACTGATGCATTTCAATTTACATTAAAATATAGTATATTTAAAGATTGTTTATAAAAAAATTTAGAAGATTTATAAATTGATTTTGCTGTTTATTTTTAATTATTGTTTAACAATACCAATACAATAAAGTGTTAAATATTTTTATGTTTCCCAATAATATTTTAATATTATTAAAACAACATTTGAAATAGCTGCCACTGGAACAATGTAATAAAATGTT
Organism: Epiperipatus broadwayi; assembly: GCA_028023455.1. NCBI lineage: Eukaryota > Metazoa > Onychophora > Udeonychophora > Euonychophora > Peripatidae > Epiperipatus > Epiperipatus broadwayi. Next base: position 5,468,434 of record JAQFVV010006281.1, on the reverse strand, counting down.
TATGGGATTTATATCCACTCTATCAGACTTTCCAGTGTCCCACAAACAGTCAAGATAATCATCACTTTTTAAGATATTTCTTAGTGAGCTTTTGCTTAGTGGGAAAATTATAATCCTCAAGCATTTCACTCTATAACTAGTCTCTACACATTGATGTTCAATATCTTAACAAATTATTACCAATTAAAATTGAAAATTTTACACATTTATCCACTGGATAAAACCTACTATCTTTGAGCCAAAACATATGGTTACAATATATTGTGACAGTCAGTTTTAAATGACTGCCACAAAGTTGACTGCAAGCATTAGTTGCAGTCCAAACAAATGTATGTATTATAATAAAAGGAGTGGTCTGTGCAGATATATTTTCTCTGTTGCTTACACACACACACTATATTTAAAATAAATAGGATGAATGGTGATAATTCGCTTATAAATAAACAAATGTGGACACCACATATAAATATGTATTTGCAAATAACCCCTCAGTAAACATATTTTATTTTGATTTGATTTTATTTTAGATTCTCAAATGTATTTTTTTTTCTGTTGCTTGTTGAATATTCTTTTTGGAAAACTCAAAAACAATTTTTATGTGACAACAAGTATACAGTTTTATAATTTTTTTTACAACTTAATGTTCATGACCGCAGGCAAGCCAATGACCTCTTTCTTTTATCGTATAATGTTTTTGGAAAACAAGTGTAGAAATTGTATCAGTGGTTATTCGGCTTGACACCTATTCAAAAGTATTTAATTAAATAAATGTAATTTTACTTTATTGTTTAAAGAAATCAAGGGATTGGAATTTAAATGGTCTGTGAAATTCTGAAATTAATTAAAAGATAGCTAAAATTAAATCCATTGTTTGGACTTGTTTAATTAAAAACAGAAATGTAAAAGCAATAACTTGTGGAGGGGATGAGAGAATACACCCTGTAATGGGGGGGGGGATATATAAAGGCTGGTCAGGTGAAATTTAATTAGTTAGCTGGGTTACATTGGTTGATACTCGCACGGGCACTCTTACCCGTTCACTTCGAGTTAGCTAGATTATATTCGTTGATACTCACACGGGCACTCTTACCCGTTAGCAGTATAGTTTTCGGAGTATACTGACGGAAAAAAAAGAGAATTATGAGTGTAAAAACTATTTATTTGGAATGCTGAACAAGAGGAAGAGTGGTTTATAGCCGAACGTATTTTAAAAGACAATGGAATCAAGATTTATTCATGATACCGCAATGGACATGGAGTAGAAAACCAAGTTCGGTACATTCACACAGCTCGGAGTCTTACATAGCCATCCAGTGATGTGACTTTCTATTTCTGAAAGTGTAGCTGCTATGGACAATTTGCCAACCTCCATATAGGCCCTGTGAATTAATCACCTGCACAGCAGATATATATCGCCCTCAAAATCATAGCCCGGAGAAGAACGAAGACTTCGGGAAGTATTATTTATGTTTTTTTTATATTTTGTTTTTTATGTCTTATTATGAGTAATTCGTCATTTGACTTAAATTGCTATTATTAAATGAGCCAATGAATTGCGTAATTCAGTCATAAATATTTTGTTTGTAATTTTAACGTAAAGCTTCACATAATTCATTGGAGTATCTAAATAAATTATAAAAGAATCGGTAAAGTAAATATGAAATATTTCAAAATAGTTAAATAGAAATAATTGGGTGGTATGGTCATTGGATGTATGTGTTTCGTTTTGAAAGAATAGAAAATTTATTCCATCCGCTAAGTGCAGGATTGTTTTTATAAGGAATAAAAGTATGTAAGACAGCATTCCAAATAATTATTATTGTCCGCTACGGGCAGGACTCATATTATGGAACTTTTAAGATTAAAATTGTAGTTTAGCACGAGTTTGTTCCCCGAGTAAATTTATTCCATCCGCTAAGTGCAGGATTGTTTTCGTAAGGAATAAAAGTGTGTACGAAAGTGTTCCAAATAATTATTATTGTCCGCCACGTGCAGGACTCAGATATTGGAACACTTAAGATTCTACTATCATTAACTCGTGGCTAACTCATTTTTTTTTATTATTCTGAAACACGTACATACCATGGCCAATACACATTGTTTTATAAGAAATTTTGTTTTGAGTTTAAAGTGTAAGCAGGGGAGAATTTCAGACCATTCCTTTCCCATTCATGAAACTTTAAAATTTATTATACGCTTGAATTTTAATTGCTATCGTTTATGTGTGTGTTTATTATTTTGTAAATATTTATATAATCATAGAGGGCTTCATAAATTTAATATCTAATTGTAAAGTACGGAGTTGTGCTGTGTATTTGATAATGATATTAGTGTTTGACCTTTTCTGTTAATGAAACAACAAACCACCATCCCGAGATCAGGAGTTGATTGAGCTAGTCAGGGATTAAACTTATCGGGATCGGGAATCATTCGTTAGGCATTCACTTTCTATTGATTTTTTATAAGAGATTAGAGCTCTTTACTTATTACATGATCATATCCTTTGGGCAGGGGAGCAATCTCTTTCTTGGGGTGGCGCATAAAGGTTGCAGTAAACGAACCTTTCAAAGGTATGATTATAGTAATGTATATTTTGGATGCCTTTGAATATTTCTTAATTGCTGCTCGATCTCAGAAAACGCATGTCATGCTCAATGCGGTATAGAGAGAGGCAGCGACCATTACAGAAAAATGGTGCCCAATGTGGGGCCGATCTATTAATAAAAACCACATATACCCTGAGTAAATTTCTTTTTTCAAAATGAAATATTTTTATCTGTTACATAAAGTCGTATACTTTAAATCTTATAAAAGCTCTGCCAATAAAAGAAAGTGCGTATATATTAAACACGAGAAAGAATAAATAATTTTAAAACTAATTTTTGTTTAAAAAAAAGTCAAAAGGTTGCAATAAATATGTTTTTTTGTTTGTTGATATATATTATGCTTTAACGTGTATAGCTGCGCACAGTCACGTAAGTTTATGATCGAAATGTGGTGCCTTTCAATGAGTACCTTTGGGAATTACGTCAGTGTAACCCTATGCATTTCAATCAGTCATAAATAAGTTGGTGGTATATATAATTGTGCTGCAAATATATACGTATAAACCCATTATCCATTAAACATATTTACCTCAATGCAACCTCTTAAATAAATAATTTATAAAATTTGCTTGTCATACCGTGTGTAAAAATAAAATGTATAAAATAAAATAGAACTCTTGTGGGGAGGGGTGTAAACGTAAATGGTCCTTAGGTAAGCGATAGTAAACATTTTTCTTTTTGTATATAGTCTTTTTGTAAAATTATTAACCGGATGTTTTGTAAATGTCTTCGTCAATCGTGTACCGTAATTACTAATCCTAAGTAAAATTTTTTTTTGATCATTTTTTTAAGCAACTTTACTGATATGTAACGAGCACAGACGTTCGTTACATTGTTTTTTTTTTTATTTATTAAACATGAAAGTAAATTAAAAAGTTCGCATTTAAAAATTTTCTTTAAGAATTAAAAATTGAAATTAAATATCATCTTAAACTCGTATATATTAAATCGCACAGATAATGAAAAATTATTAAAATAAAACTTTATTAAAGAAAAAGTATTTTAAAACTAAATTTTAAAAAGATTTGGAGATAAAATTATATCTTTAAATTTATCTTTAAATATATCTTTGATTTGGAAAACAGGTTAATTAATCAGAAATGGAAATGATAAATTTAATTAGTCAAATGTAAACCAGCCTTGGGCATTTAAATGTAAAAACATCGGTCAGATAGGAAAACAATAGAAACTTTTAGCAAATGAAATAAATCCATTGGGAAATCGGACCTCAACGAAAAGGATCATCACATCGATGACGTAATGTTAAGTCAATCTTTCAAAGTAATATAAAAGGACAAGTTTGGAAATTATTAGTTAGTTAATGATAGATTATTTATGATGTGACAGATAGGTGTTAGTGCTGAAGTGAAGGAGAAGGGATTGAAAAGACAGCACTCTTCAATCCCTTCAGTTCTGCTAAGAAAGAAAGAGAACTGAACTATCGTTTTCTACATTGAGGACTAGTTAAAGCAAAAATCTCCGGATGGATAAATAAATCGGCCTTCAGAATATTAACCTCTTTAAGACGGCATGGGAATTTACGTTCATGGCAAGCAACGGATAAAGTTGGATGTTTTAAAAATCATAAGAACTTTATATTCACTTGAAACAATAAGAACTCTAAATTTTAAAACTTTTTAGTAAATAATGCAATAGAATCCTATCTGACCAAACTAAATTCTTCATTAATAATCTTATTTGATGTATTTGTTATTTATTTATTTAAAATCATTTCCATTTATTTAACTTTGTTCGTTAAGTTTATTTATGATTTCTGTTTTCCGATAAACTAAAATATATCAATGTTAAACTTAAGTCGGGCGTGAATGGCTGTATAGATTTGTAAAGTTATATTAGAGGAGGGTAATCTTAGGTTATTTATGTTGTTGTTAGATTGGGTCAATGGATTGGATATATTGATGTAGTTAGTAGATGTAGTCAGAGATTCGCTGCTGGCAGAATCGTTTATATATACGCCGCACTCACCCGTTTGCCTATGGAAGGTATTATAAGACGGAGAATGCAGTTCCTTTCTATGGAGTTTTTTTTTTATTGTTCTTCTTGTTAGATAGATGTAATATTCCTATCTGATGAGAGTCAATGTCTTTTCTTAATCTTTTTGGTGCTGCCGTATTCCGTATTACATTGAATACATCGATGTATCAGATGAATTGATGCCAGTTTGACTGCGAATTTTAGCCTAAGGTTAAATAGGGATATAATATTTTATTTTCAAATGCAAATCTATGTAGTCTATTCATACTCGACCCTAAATAAAAATGCATTAAAGTTAAGTTGTTTATAGACACTTGCATGGATTGGTTATCGGTTAGGTATGTTTTGGATTTCATATTTGATCAAAATATATAGACATTCGATAAATAATGATATCTTACTGGTGAGTATCTAAAATGTATTTATTCGGATGTCTTTTAAGTTATTGGTGACAATGCAAGTATCTTATGGTGAATACTATTGAGTTATGTATAAATTTCCCTCCGCAATTGTCAGTAATCAATAATTTTGTATTTTGATCGTTTATGTTTATTTTGAAATGTTTTTGACCATGAAATCTATGTAACCGATCTATATTCAACATTATAAACAAGCTTTCATAAATTTATCTGTGCAAACTTAATTTAAATGTAAAATTAGAATATAATAGTAATTAAATGTAAATTAAAGTCAAAAATCAAAGTTAAAAATGTAGGTTAAATTTTGAAATGTAAAACTAATACTAAAATAATTTTAAATCTTATATATATGTGAAATAAATAAATGTTTGTGTATTAATTACTGGCAGTGGCTTATTTTATTCTTTTTTTATATATACTCTTAGAGTATATTATTAAATCTTTGCTATTCCACTGAGCTAGTGACATGGGCTAACGACCGGAATCAAAATTTAAAAAAAAAAAATTTTTTTTTTACTTACGTATCTGCCTACTTTATAAATTTTTCTAGGTTTAAATGCCTAGATGGCACCCTGTAGTGCAATTTACGTTAAGTTGTATTCTCCGGATCATTACAATTGGCTTTCCCAACTTGAGCCAATGTTTAATAAACCACGTATACCCTGAACAAATTCTTCTCAAAATGAAACATTTTTATCTGTTTACATAAAGTCGTATACTTTAGATCTTATAAAAGCTCTGCCAGTAAAAGAAGTAGCACATATATTAAACATGAGAAAGTATAAATAATTTTAAACTGTATTTCGTTAAAAAGAAAGTCAAAAGGTTGCGATTGATATTTTGTTGTTAATATAAATTATGCTTTAATGTGTATAGGAGCGCACAGCCACGTAAGTTTATGATGGTAAATGTGGTACCTTACAGAGAGTACCGTTGGGAATTTACTTCAGTGTAATCTTATTTAAGCATTTTAATCAGTCATAAATAAGTTGGTGGTATTTATAATTGTGCTGCAAATATACACGTATAAATCCATTATCTTTCAAAATATATTTACTTCAATGCAACCTTCTTAAATAAAGAATTTATAAAATAACTTGCTTGTCATGCCGTGTGTAAAAATAAAATGTATAAAATAAAATAGAACTCTTGTGGGGAGGGGTGTAAACGTAAATGGTCCTTAGGTAAGCGATAGTAAACATTTTTCTTTTTGTATATAGGCTTTTTGTAAAATTATTAACTTGATGTTTTGTAAATGTCTTCGTCAATCATGGACCGTAATTACTAACCCTAAGTAAAATTTTTTTTTTTTTGATCATTTTTTTTAAGCAACTTTACTGATATGTAATGAGCACAGACGTTCGTTACATTGTTTTTTTTATTTATTTATTAAACATGAAAGTAAATTAAAAAGTTCGCATTTAAAAATTTTCTTTAGAATTAAAAATTGAAATTAAATATCATCTTAAACTCATATATATTAAATCGCACAGATAATGAAAAATTATTAAAATAAAACTTTATTAAAGAAAAAGTATTTTAAAACTAAATTTTAAAAAGATTTGGAGATAAAATTATATCTTTAAATTTATCTTTAAATATATCTTTGATTTGGAAAACAGGTTAATTAATCAGAAATGGAAATGATAAATTTAATTAGTCAAATGTAAACCAGCCTTGGGCATTTAAATGTAAAAACATCGGTCAGATAGGAAAACAATAGAAACTTTTAGCAAATGAAATAAATCCATTGGGAAATCGGACCTCAATGAAAAGGATCATCACATCGATGACGTAATGTTAAGTCAATCTTTCAAAGTGATATAAAAGGACAAGTTTGAAAATTATTAGTTAGTTAATGATAGATTATTTACGATGTGACAGATAGGTGTTAGTGCTGAAGTGAAGGAGAAGGGATTGAAAAGACAGCACTCTTCAATCCCTTCAGTTCTGCTAAGAAAGAAAGAGAACTGAACTATCGTTTTCTACATTGAGGACTAGTTAAAGCAAAAATCTCTGGATGGATAAATAAATTGGCCTTCAGAATATTAACCTCTTTAGGACAGCATGGGAATTTACATTCATGGTAAGCAACGGATAAAGTTGGATGTTTTAAAAATCGTAAGAACTTTATATTCACTTGAAACAATAAGAACTCTAAATTTTAAAACTTTTTAGTAAATAATGCAATAGAATCCTATCTGACCAAACTAAATTCTTCTTTAATAATGTTATATGATGTATTTGTTATTTATTTATTTAAAATCATTTCCATTTATTTAACTTTGTTCGTTAAGTTTATTTATGATTTCTGTTTTCCAATAAATTAAAATATATCAATGTTAAACTTAAGTCGGGCGTGAATGGCTGTATAGATTTGTAAAGTTATATTAGGGGAGGGTAATCTTAGGTTATTTAAGTCGTTGTTAGATTGGGTCAATGGATTGGATATATTGATGTAGTTAGTAGATGTAGTCGGAGATTCGCTGCTGGCAGAATCGTTTATATATACGCCTCACTCACCCGTTTGCCTATGGAAGGAATTATAAGATGGAGAACACAGTTCCTTTCTATGGAGTTTTTTTTTTATTGTTCTTCTCATTAGATAAATGTAATATTCCTATCTGATGAGAGTCAATGTCTTTTCTTAATCTTTTTGGTGCTGCCGTATTCCGTATTACATTGAATACATCGATGTATCAGATGAATTGATGCCAGTTTGACTGCGAATTTTAGCCTAAGGTTAAATAGGGATATAATATTTTATTTTCAAATGCAAATCTATGTAGTCTATTCATACTCGACCCTAAATAAAAATGCATTAAATTTAAGTTGTTTATAGACACTTGCATGGATTGGTTATCGGTTAGGTATGTTTTGGATTTCATATTTGATCAAAATATATAGACATTCGATAAATAATGATACCTTACTGGTGAGTATCTAAAATGTATTTATTCGGATGTCTTTTAAGTTATTGGTGACAATGCAAGTATCTTATGGTGAATACTATTGGGTTACGTATAAATTTCCCTCCGCAATTGTCAGTAATCAATAATTTTGTATTTTGATCGTTTATGTTTATTTTGAAATGTTTTTGACTTTGAAATCTATGTAACCGATCTATATTCAACATTATAAACAACCTTTCATAAATTTATCTGTGCGAACTTAATTTAAATGTAAAATTAGAATATAATAGTAATTAAATGTAAATTAAAGTCAAAAATCAAAGTTAAAAATGTAGGTTAAATTTTCAAATGTAAAACTAATACTAAAATAATTTTAAATCTTATATATACGTGAAATAAATAAATGTTTGTGTGTTAATTACTGGCAGTGGCTTATTTTATTCTTTTTTTTATATACTCTTAGAGTATATTATTAAATCTCTGCTATTCCACTGAGCTAGTGACATGGGCTAACGACCGGAATCAAAATTTAAAAAAAAAAAAATTTTTTTTTTTACTTACGTATCTGCCTACTTTATAAATTTTTTTAGGTTCAAATGCCTAGATGGCGCCCTGTAGTGCAGATTACGTTAAGTTGTATTCTCCAGATCGTTACAATATATATATAATACTCTGAGAGAAATAAGCTGATGACTATTCATAATTGCTTGTCAATGTGTTAACAAAAATCGTTAATTTTCCCATATCAAATTTTAAAACATTATCATAAAGTTTATTATGCTTTAATGTTTAGAAGAATCAAAATTTACCGAGTAATAAATATGCTTTAAAAAAAAGTATAGGAAAATTTAAAAAAATAAATAAATTCTACAATTATGGTGATTTCTTGAAAATAATTAATGCATTTATTAAAGTGATATTTTAAACATATTTATATATTTAGCACATTTTAAAAACAGTTGACGATTTATTTTTTATTTTTTAGAGATAATTTCAGGTTTTGTCAAATGTATATACAACCTTTCAGACAACTTATAATGTCAAGAAATAATGTTAAATAATTATCAACAAATAAAATGATTTATGGATAAGAAACCAGACATATGTGCACAGGCATGATTAATCAAAAGTTGAAAAAAATATGTTCAATTGTAAATATTATTTATTTTATTTATTTAGATGGATAAAAATGTATTAACAAAGCATGGAATAAGAATAAATGTCATTTGTCCTGGCCCTGTAGAAACTCCTCTTTTCAAAGATATCAGAATTACAAAAAATTTAGGAGCTTATTTTGTGACTATTCCGTAAGTATTAATTAGCTTTTTATTTTAACTTAAAATTATATATTTTATTAAGAAATAAAATATATTACATATTATTAAAAAACAAAATATGTATATTAGTGCTTTAATCATAGATTTAAATAATAAATTTCACAATCAAGTTATACTAAGCATTTATGAATACTGTTCAGGCATGGTTTACTGATTAAGAAATCTCATTAACAGTTTTTGTATTTTTTGAGTTCTCATCTTAAATGCAATAGAATTTGCATTGAATATTTTTACTTTACACAAAACTATTTCTAATTTTATTTTGACTATTTCTTTAGTTATTCTCTGACATTAATTGCTTATATATTCTTAAGATCATCATGTATTTTTCATTTTTCTGTCCTTTGATTTTATTTTCTACATACATATTTTTTTAAACATTTTTTTTGCAACTTATTCCAAGTTTTTTTAATATTTGACTTATAAGTTGCAGATATTTTCATTTACAGCTTTTAATCTCTATTTTCTTCATAACCACATTAAAAGTTAAATCTTTTTTTTTCAATTGGATATTTTTTATTCCTTATAGAAAATCATACCATAAATTCTTCATTTAAATTCTAGATTCAAGATATAATCTTTATTTTTTTTTCCAACTCATTCCTCTTTCTACATATTTAAATGTAACTTTCTTAACTACTGTTTTATTAACTTTTTAACCCTTTTTGATACTACTATCTAATTTTATAGTATCTATTGTTTTTGTTTACATCTTTATTTATATTGCCATTTTTTTCACACTTTTCGCTGTAACAATGAATATATATATATATATGTGTGTGTGTGTGTTATATAAAGATTTTATATCATAGTGATTAGCACATTTACCTCTATACACATGATGGAGTGATTGAATCTCAATAAAACTGGGAAATGTTAGGAGAATTCATACAGGTTTAAAATCATTTCCTTTCTGGTTTATTTTCTTTTTTCAATAATTAAATCTGAAAACAATATTTTACACTAAGATAAAAAGGTACTTGTGATTTTTGACCCATGTGGCCACCAGAGGTGCTGATCTGTATCAACCACAGAAATACTTAGAGTATGGGCCCCAAATGCAGCAATGCAAATTCCAACCGTTAGGTGGCGCTGCATAAGCAGAGGAACATTACACCAGCTGGCTGGCAGCAAAGCTACCCACTTGGTGGCACTGGTTGCAATGCATAAGCCCATTTAGTTTACATCGACTGCTACCAGAAGATACCAAGAACCTAGGTGGCGCTGATAGCCATAAACACATCTAGCTTATGTGTCGTCTGCTAACAGCAACTACCAAGATTTTAGCCTACTACATGGTGCTGTTTCTCCACAGTTACACATGGAAAAACTATGCAATGATAGAGTTTATGTACATACTACTTAAAACATGAATGGCATATAATATACAGGTGTGATTAATTAAGAAGCTACAACTACTTAAATATGTGTTCAAACTTAATAGTGTCACATGCTTTTTCACAGTTTTATAAATGGATGTATTGTAAATTATTTATTTTTAAAAATCGATCTTTTTTTTTTTAATTATTTACTCTAAAAGTGTTTTTTTTTTTTTAAATTTAAAAAAATGTAATTTTTATGACAATCGGGTTTTTTTTTTTAAAAAAAGCTATTTTTTTCCCCTTCTTTCAAAACTGTATTATTTTAAAAGATGATTGTTTGTAAAACTTTTTTTTTACACTTTCAAACAATATTATCCAATAACTTTTAAAGTAATACAAATTATATTTCGGTTTATACATCTTTCAATTATTATTTCGCAAACATGTTATTTTAAAAAGCTGTTACCAGAAAACAATAATTCAAAGATTAAATTACTGGAGAAAATACAAATCAAACTCTCCTTTAAATATCTATTCAGTTCAAATTTAAAGGAAGTTTACAGTACAATTTATGTATACACATACATCTATTATTTATAAACCATTCAAGTTTTACTATCTTTGGTAAATAATAAATTCATTAAAATTAATATTATACAGACTCAGAAATGACAATATAGCAAAAAGATTCTGTTTTGAAGGAAACAACACAAGATGTAAATTAATGAAGATAGGACAGTAATCCAAGATATGTGTAGTGTCATCCACAGATTTAAGTTGCAGGTTAAAAAATATATACATTTAATATAATGTCATGGTCTATAAAACAAACACAGATTGAGGAATTATTTTTGAAAATTGGATTGTTTAAAAGATTAAGAAAAAACATTGCATTTAAATTATTAAGAGCAACACTGAATGCATGAGGGTCCATTGAAATAGATATAAATGTTTGATGCTTATGACCTACTCATCTGAACTAGTTTTGAACCTATAGTAAATGTCAAAATGTTATGTATAAGTCGAGCGGTGAAATTTGCTATCATGGCATCATCCATTTACATATGAAAGTACGCTATAATTAAACAGGTTTGATAAAATTATAGTGTAGAAATCCTCATAATTGATTATAAAATATTTTATTAATTTATAAGTCAATTCTAAATTTTATATTTGTATTATATTCATATGGGGATGGATAATTTAAACCATGAAATTATGGCATAATGATTTGTACATATAATATTTAAAATTAAATAAAAATAATGTAAAATGTTTTCTTTGAAATATATTCACAGTTTTCTGATTTAATGTTTTATAGATATAATTGAAACTAAAACATTTTTTTATAAGATCTGTCAAATTTGTTTTTTTTTAAAATAAACAATATAAAGAAAATATGTAAAAGTTATTTATATCAAGTTAAAATAAAAGTCATCGGTTTATAATTAAAAATGGGAATTTTGTGTAAACAAGAAATCAATTAGTGACCGCACCTGGGGTAAAAGTAAAATCTAGTTCACTGACTGAATTTGTTTCAACAAAAGATTTTATCATTAAATCAGGCTGGAGCAACAACCAACATTGTGTTAACAAGGTTATAATAAATAGAAGATGCCATAAGCCGTTAAAAGAACTCACCTTCGTTCAAATTCAACTACCCCAAGTCCAGCTATAGGAATACCATCTTAAATCATCTACCAACTAAAGAGAAGATGCCATAAGCCACCAAAGAACTCACCTTCATTCCAGCTTGAGTATCTGCCAGTCCAGCTATAGGAGAACTGTTTTAAAATTATTAAAATCACAGAGCTCTGTGTAAAATTCAAAATAATCGTTATTGCTTCAAAATCAGGTTAGCTAACTATATTGTAAAATCTTTCTAAATTGTCTTGTCAATAATATCTCAATTCTATAAATGACATACTTTTGTTAATTTCCTTTATTAACTTCTTGTTTTGCTATATAATGTAATCACTGCAGTTATATTTATTCTCTCTTGCTTATTTTAGTTATTATTAATAATGCCTATGTCTCGAAATGGTGCGCATTTAGTTACAAAATATATTCTTTTTGAAGATATTATTTAAAATCTTCATATTGTATTAATTATAGCATCATTTAGTGCTCCATTTCAAAACCCTAATTTATAAATAATGGCAACCCCTTGTGCTCGTTATTATTTTGTCATTTAGTAAATAATTAATGTAAATATAAAATGTGGCTTATAAATCCAAACTTTCAACCTTTAATTATTATGTTATTAAAGATTAAACTAGCCTGGAGTGTAATCATAAGTATATTTTTCTTATTAAAGTATTCATAAGTCCCTTAAATATACTTCCCCCCTTTAAAAGTTTATTAATTATAGATAACTAAGAGATTAAACGGGTTTAAGTAAAGTTTGTGTGTATATATATATATATATATATTCCCATCAGTAGCATATATGTATTTCTCATGCTACAGAAGAGTTGGCTTTTTTGATCAAGCTGATAAACTAGTGTTCATTTAATGTATGGTATTTAATTTATATTATACTTCAGCTTGGTGGATGTGAAATTTATCAATATTTTATCATTGTGCTGTTTTTTTATATATATATAAGATGGAGCCACTTTATTATTATATTTTACTTGTGTGTAACGTATTAGTAAAATCTTTATAGCCAACTCTACCTCCATAATATGCAATCTTCAGCATTGAACAGAAGCATTCTTGAAAACCCGTTCAATCTAAAGCTATCTGTGAGGCTTTATATGCCCATATTTAATATATAAATTTATCATAATCAGATGTATTATTAAGCTTCATTCCAGACTTGGTTTGATTACATGTATAATAGCTGTATCATAGCCACTCGAACTGATGATGAGAGGGCATAACTAATAAGTGGAATATAGTGATTTATTATATAGCATAAAATTAGCGCAATTAAATAATAGCCACAAATTTATTTTGCTAAATGGCCTAGAGTAATGTTGTTTAGTAAATAAAATGCCTGTGTGCATTATCCAATGCTAAGTAATGGGTTATATCAAGTATATATGAAATTGTCAATAAATATAATTCATCATATATCAGTTTCTATCTCATTATTAAATCAATCCAATTCACTAATTGACCATAGCTATTCATTAGTAAAGCCCCTATTAATTAAATATATTAGATTTTATCTTTGGAATGTTTCTAGTTTTGAAAGAAGGGGGAAAAAAGTAACTTTTTTTTAAAAAAAAAAACCGATTGTTGTAAAAATTACATTTTTTTAAATTTAAAAAAAAAAACACTTTTAGAGTAAATAATTAAAAAAAAGATCGATTTTTAAAAATAAATAATTTAAAATACATCCATTTATAAAACTGTGAAAAAGCATGTGACACTATTAAGTTTGAACGCATATTTAAGTAGTTGTAGCTTCTTAATTAATCACACCTGTATATTATACACCATTCATGTTTTAAGTAGTATGTACATAAACTCTATCATTGCATAGTTTTTTCGTGTGTACCTGTGACACTATTAAGTTTGAATGCATATTTAAGTAGTTGTAGCTTCTTAATTAATCACACCTGTATATTATACGCCATTCATGTTTTAAGTAGTATGTACATAAACTCTATCATTGCATAGTTTTTCCGTGTGTAACCATGGAGAAACAGCACCACATAGTGGGCTAGAATCTTGGTAGTTGCTGTTAGCAGATGACACATAACCTAGATGTGTTTACAGCAATCAGCATCAACTAGGATCTTGGTATCTGCTGGTAGCAGATGATGTAAGCTAAATGGGCTTATGCATTGTGACCAGTGCCACCAAGCAGGCAGCTTTGCTGCCAGCCAGCTGGTGTAATGTTCTTGTACTTATACATTGTGAACAGCACCACCTAATGGTTGGAATTTGCATTGCTGCATTTGGGGCCCCTACTCTAAGTATTTCTGTGGTTGACACAGACCAGCGCCTCTGGTGGGCACATGGGTCAAAAATCACAAGTACCGATAAAAATTTAGGATTAGCTAAAACCTTCTTCCCTTTTTTATAAAAATAGAATGCCCCATATTTTTAAATTTTTTTGGAGGGAAAATACAATTAAAAACATGTTTCAACAGAAAGATTAATAAAGATTATTCATTATTTCTTATACTAAAATGTATTTACAAGTGTAGATGTGCATACTGTAATCTTTTTTTATCATGGATGTTTTTTTACTCCTTTTGAATTTATAATTTCAAGTGTCTTCATAAGTCAGCTTTTCCTTCTGGTTTCCAAATGTTGAGATAGTCAGAAATTCTTCCATTAAGTTTTTCTTTTGTAGATTCAAATTTTATTCATGATAATTATCAAATTAACACAGATTTCTAGGATAGATTAACACAATCCAAATTTATCCACAATACAATATAACAATTTTCATCACAATACAAATTTTCAAGTCAGGTTAGTACAAACTGACTTTATCAATTTCTTAACATAATAATTTAAAGATCAGGTTAACACAGGCTGAGATAGTCATGCTTTTAGGTGATACACAAATCTTATTGCACATTTATTTCAGATGTATTCTTTTTACACTTTCTTTTAGTCAACAAGTTGCATGTTGGCTTGGTGTTGTTTATTTTTTACATAAAGCTTAGAACATAGTTTTTTAAAATTCATTTTAAAAATCATTTCGTAAACAATTAATAGTAAAGAAATATTTACTTCAGAGTTCAAACTTAATTTCTCATTGTTTTCTTTGTAGCTGAAATCTTACTGCTGTTTTTTCAATAGCTGAATCAAAAATAAATGCTATTTATTAGTTACTGAAGTCTAGTGCTTTTTTCTTATCTTATATTGTTGTAATAAATATTGTTATTTATCCAATCACACAATATTTCAAAAATTATGATATTAAACCCTGACCAATTGAATCTATTTCATTATTTCCTTCCCTCTTTTTTAATTAATTAATTTTTAAAAAATGCAATCATAAAAAAAATTCTATTTTTTTTTCTTAATTGCCAAAAAACAGGATAGTCTTTTAATTATAAACACACCTTTACTTCCTTTAGAGAGATAAAAAAGAAGAGAAGAAAAACAACATTTATTAATCGAAAACATCATTCATTAATAAAACATAAAAAACATTTTTTCCCTTTTAAAAGCCTGATAAATATTATTTAAAATTTTATTTATGTATCTCTTATTATTTTTTCAAAAAATTAAAAAATAGTAGATAGATGAAATTACTGATGAAAGAGGGGGTTCCTTTTTTTACTCTTAAATTATAAATATTCACATTCTTATTATTTAAAAAAATGTTTTGGAATTTTCATATTATTACTTAAGTTGCTTTTAAATTTTAGATTTTTTTGTTAAATTTGCTTATCTCTATATACTTTAACTCAAAATAAAAATATAAAAATGGGCATTTACCTTTAGATATAGTTATTGTGATTGGATTGAATGTAACAGCATTTTTTGCAAGGGCTGGATTTAATTTATTTTAATAGGTTATTTTTAAACATTCTCACATCATGCAGATAAATCTCAGGTTATTTCACATTTCTAGGAAAGATTGGCTATAGTTGCACTCAAAAAGTGATTCAATCATTTATTCTAAAAGTTACTGTACTACACTGAATATTTTCCATCTTTTTATGATATGATGGAACCACTTATTTACTGGAATTAATAATATACTTTCTTTCATGATCAATAATCCTTCACTTACAGTTTAAACTTAATTTGCTGCTAAGATGATTTTTAATAATGACCTGGCATAAAGTTTGTTTACCAATTAACTTATAGCTTCCATTGTCCTCTGAGCTCCTAAAGAAATTATTTAACCAATTCTATGATTAAAACTAGATCAAACAGATAATACATTATATATTTTTCTTTTGTGTTTTCCTTCTTTTAACTAAGTTTATGTTGTAATTTTCCTTTATTCAAACAAAATAATCCTACTAGTTACAATTAATTATATTTCGTTATTTGTTTTGAAATTCAGAGAAAAAATAAATGTTAACAAAAAAAATGAGAAAAGTTTTTACTTTCCTTTCAAAACTTTATTAGGTTTAAGAAACCAGAATACATTGTTTTATTTTATAACTATATAGAAGGTAAACAAATCTTCCCACCAATTGCAGTTTAAACAAGATGATAAAACTGTAAGGATACTCTCATCCCAGCCAAAAGACAATGTCCTTAAAAAAATAAGAGTGGCTGTCTTATTTTTAAATTCACATTGTAATTTATGAGCCAATCTTAAGTGTCTAGAAGTCTGAGGATAAATATATAAATCATTCACTTTAAATCCATTTCTTAATTTAATATTTCATGCTCCCACTTCCAGACACTTAAGATTGGCTCATAAATTACCATGTGAGTTCAGAAATAAGACAATTACTCTTATTTCTTTAAAGACTTTAACTTGTGGCTGGAGTGTAAAAGTGTCCTTATAGTTTTACCATCTTGTTTAAACAATGCTGGTGTAGAAAAGTGGCACAAAGTAAATTTCAATATTCCATAAGTGCTAATAAGAATACTAAATTAAGAAATAGATTTAAAGTGAATGATTTATATATTCATGCTCTCACTTCTGGAAATTTAAGATTGGCTCATAAATTACCATGTGAGTTTGGAAATAAGATGGTTGCTTTTATTTGTTTAAAGACTTTATCTTCTGGCTGGGCTGAGAATATCCTTATAGTTTTACCATCTTGTTTAAACAGCACTAGTGTGGAGGTTTCTTTATCTTCTACATAGTTACAATTTAAATACTGTGCTTGTAAAATTTATAGAGTATTTATTTTATATTAATAAAATGATCACACACTACTTTCTATGGCTGTTACCTACACAAATTTAACAAAATTTGCTAAACTTTGAATAAGATATTATTTTCTATTAGGAAAATGTGTATTTATTTTGGGGAGAAAAAATTACAGCATTTACAGTACCCTAATATATTGGTATAATATATTTTCCCAAATACTCTTCTAGAACTGTTACAATGTGAAGTCATTAAAGCAAATATTTTGCTGAAAAATAAAATAAATTATAACAAAAATTTGACAATCATTTTTTATAGTAAATTAATTAAAAATTAAACTTCATCTACTTGTCTTTTTTTTCTTTCAGTTTTTTATATTTAACTTATTTTTTGACTTCATTCAAAAAATATATTTAAAAAAAATACAATATTCTTCTATGACGTTATAAATGTAGTATTAATGCAACATAAGAAAAAATAAATACTATTAAGCATTGGCAATCAATCCAGTGCTGAGCATAACTATTTCCAGATTCAATTCTCTTTCTGCAATGGCCCATGTTTTTTGACATTGCAACCAAGTTAAAATTGATCCACAAAAATGAATGTAGATATTTCTAAGTACAAGATTAAAAATTAGTTTTGAAAACACATTCAAATTTTCATTATCCAGTAATGGAGAAGCCCGAAAAATAATGTTGCTTACTTCATTAGTCCAATTTTTTTTTTTGAAGTTGGCTATTTTATTGCTTAGATAAAAAGCTTTAAAAATCTGGGTGTTATTCAATTTTACCATAAACTACTATAAATAAGTTATAGTGAAATAATAAAAATAGATTAATAGGTAGATTGATAGACTAATAGATGATAGATATATAGCTAGACAGACAGATAGATAAATAGATGATTATAGATGAATAAATAAAAATATAGATAGGTAATAAAAGGATAGATAGTCAGGCAGATAGATTGATAGATAGACAGACAAGCAGGCAGATATATATATATATATATAAATGAATAGATAGTTCAATGAATAAAAAGATAGAAGGATGAATAAATATGCAGATGGATGTATTGATAGATGAATAAGTGGACAAATAGATAGATAGCCAGATCTATGGATAATTTGAGTGAATAATCTTAGTTTTAATGTTGAATAATTTGAAGAAAACAACAATAAACATAAAACATAATTACAAATAAATTTAAAGCAGTTTTAATTTTTCATTGACACTCGTTCAAAATAAAACATCAGTATGCACAAGGTAGAAAATTAAAAATCATTTTTGTGAATAACTTATCTACTTCTTTAGCAGACCAGAAGAATGCATTAATACTAAGCTTATCAGTTGCCAATTTACTTTTTATTTATTTATTTACAGTAATGATAAGTTCCAACACTCTAAGATTTTAAATCTAAACCAATTAACGGAAAGTACAAATAATATTCTTCATCTACTCCTTTTATCAGATATAAGTATTTTATTTTTATAAATCTTATTTTTATAGCCACTACATGAATTTATCTGATAATCCTGACTATTCTAAGATCTTCATTCTTCAGCTAACAACTATGTACATTTGTGAACCATAATAAATATTTCTAAATGTGTTGATTATAACCTATTTTTTCTGCAAAAGCTTTATATTTGATTGAAAAATACTCAAATATTGGGGAAAATATTTCAATATGAAAGATTAATGCTTTTATATTTATATTGCTGTAAATAGAATCATGTAATTTTTAATGCTGTACAGAAATGTCTTCAAATACTTTTTATCTAATATCACAAAATATACAGTTTTTGACTGGCTTCAGATGTTTTTGGCAGAATAAGTATAAACATGAATTGATCATAGATAAAAGCCAACTAAATAGAAAATAATAATAAAGGAACCTGTCATCTAATGTCTACTAACTAAATCAGTTCCAGAGATTGAAAAAAAATCAATTTTTTATATTAAAGAATAAATCCTTAATAAAATATATAAATTAATGTACTCTAACATTTTTATTACATATCAGACATTGGTAAGATTATTTAAAAAGTCATTTAGCATAGATTACTGCTTTACATTGGAAGAAAGTCTTCAATTTTGGCAGATTAAGAACTAGAAGCATATATTCAAAGAATATTTAAAAATTCTAGGGAGTTATAGAGGACGTATATATATATAATACAAATAAAATGTCTGTTAATTAAAAAACTATTGTAATAACAATAAAAATAATACATATAACGATAATTAACTATTATATACAGTCCTTCAATCAGTGGATTGTAAGACTGTATATAATAGTTAATTATCGTTATATTTGTTATTTTTATTATTGTTATAATATGGATATATGTATATAGTTGATTAGAATAATGTCTGTTTCTGATAAATTTGTTTAAAAAACGAAATAATTTTTAGAAAAATCATTACACTGGAACATTATATTGTTTTTTTTTTTTTTATGATTAAACCTTATATGGAACTAGAATTTAAAGTAGGGTACAATAAAATAACATCACTGTTTATTTGTCTGCTATTTATTCAACTAATGTATTAAATATGTAATGTAAAAGCCTAAATGGATTAAGACAGATTTAGATAGAATATTAATAGAAGCACCAATATGCTTTCATACGTTGATGGTTCTCACATTTATAACTAAAAATACAAAAAAAAAAAAAAACAACAACAAAAAAAACAAGATTCTCATTAGAAAGATTTAGGAACAAACTGAAAATATGAGATTACAGTTAAATATGAAGAAGGTAAAGATTGTGATAACAGAACAATCAGGTGAATTCAAAATTGATAATGAAGGAATAGAATTATTTGATAGTTTTAGCTTTTTTAGATTATTTATAAAAAACACTGAATTGAATAGACAAGAGATTTTTTACATTTTAAAGGGAATTGCAATGAAAATTCTGAAAAACATTTTTAACATTAGAAACTCATCTTTTAAAATGAAGATCAGAATTGCCCAGATTAGAGTATTACTTGTGACACTATATTGTGGAAGTTATATACTCAATGAACAAACACAAATATATTAAGTATTGATGCCTTTTGAACTATAGTGGCTAGTGAAGAATTTTGAGAATTCCATGAACATCAAGAAAACCAACAAGTACATTTTTGATAAAATTAAATTTAAACTCATTTCCAGATTAAGATTGTTTTATTTTGATTATATTATGATAAAGAATTAATTTATGTCAAGTGTCAGTGGCCTAGCAGTTAGCATGGCTGCCTTCCAAGAAACTGTCCCAGGTTCACTTCTCAGTCAATGCTTTGACATATAAAAAAATATTTAATTTATTAGAAGAGTATTATATAATCCTCCAAAAAATTAAATTACTCTAATGAATGAAACTGACTAGTCACAACAAAGTTGCATGAAATTCATCATCACAATAATAAAAAAGATTTTGAGCAGCCTGAAAAACAAAAAGATAATAGATACTTTTTGATGAAATGTTATTTTTATTGTCATCATAAATCAATGTTCACTTAATAATTCCTAATGATGCTGACAGTAATATTATTATTAATCATAGTAAAAGGACTTGACACTTACTTTGGTCTGAATTGATATGCTCTCAGGCAAATATATTCAATTTTTCATTGTAATAGTAAAGTTTGAATATCTATTTTTTTTTTAATTTATGATTTAATATAATTAACTATTGAATTACATGATTTTTCATAAATTAAAGAATAATACTAATATTGTTTCATATACATAAAATACTGTTAACACAAAATACAATTTTAATGCATTTGCAATTGTTTTTGACAGCGATGTTCAATGCTGAAAACACATTAATGTTATATATTATGTTTTTAATATTATCATATGATGAAGCAGTGTTAGTATTACCTCTAATTTATTAAATTATCTGATTATAAATATATAAGATTAAGTTTTGCAAAAAAATATCTAGAGCTGAATTGCTATTTGACATAACTTTTTATCAAAAATCAAGTACAAAAATGTGTATTTGATTTCTCAGAATAGTAATTTTATACTACTATAAAGAGTAAATATATAAATTCAATCTTCCTTTTCTTTTTAAAACTTGTTTTATTCCAAACTATAATTTTCTTTCTCTTCCATACAATGTTTCAACTACATTCTGTAGTCATTATCAAGTTTCCTTATTATTATTATTATTATTATTATTATTATTATTATTATTATTATTATTATTATTATTATTATTATTATTATTATTATTATTATTATTATTATTATTATTATTATTATTATTATTATTATTATTATTATTATTATTATTATTATTATTATTATTATTATTATTATTATTATTATTATTATTATTATTATTATTATTATTATTATTATTATTATTATTATTATTATTATTATTATTATTATTATTATTATTATTATTATTATTATTATTATTATTATTATTATTATAATAATAATAATAATAATAATAAATAAAAAACAAAAATAATAACACAAAAAAAATAAAAAAAATAATACATTCCAAATGTATAATATTCAAATAAAACCATAATATTATTATAATCTACAAATACAATTATTTACCTCCTTCCCTATCTTTAATTATTTCTTCTAAATACCTTTATAATTTAATACTCTTCGTATGTAAAATTAAGAGCGTGCTAATATCTCTAAACAAGCTTTTTTTTATTTTATTTATGATAAATGCTACTACAAGAGAAGGCATTCAAATCATTTTTATCTTGGATTGTCCCCATCCCCAGACCGGTTTCGACCTATGGGTCTCTTCAGTGAGGAGTTGGGACATTAGACCGGTCTGGGGATGGGGACAATCCAAGATAAAAATGATTTGAATGCCTTCTCTTGTAGTAGCATTTATCATAAATAAAAAAAAAGCTTGTTTAGAGCTATTAGCACATTCTTAATTTTACATATTTGTAAGTGCAAGCTATATATAAGTCATGTGACATCTGACTTGTTATTATTACTACTCTTCTTATATAAATTAATTATCTATTCTCTAAATCTTTACCCATTAACATTCTTTTTATACCCCTCCCCCCTTTTTATTTTTATATATTATTCCTATATTATCTTATTTTTTTATCTTTATTTATTAACATTCTATTTAATACTGGTTTATACTGATCTATATATACTTCCTCTTTTTTTATTCTCTCTATAAAATTTTTATCACATTCCAATGGCCTTATATCAAAATTTTCATGCTTAAATTCCTTTTTATGAATATATATAGCAGATTTTTTATCATATAAATGCTTCCTTAATCTAGTTTTTAATTTATTCTTACTTGTTCCACTTGTAAGATAAAAATTTTAAAGAGAGAATAAAAAAGTGGAAGTATATATAGATCAGTATAAACCAGTATTAAATAGAATGTTAATAAATAAAGATAAAAAATAAGATAATATAGGAATAATATATAAAAATAAAAAAGGGGGGAGGGGTATAAAAAGAATGTTAATGGGTAAAGATTAGAGAATAGATAATAAATTTATATAAGAAGAGTATTAAATTATAAAGATATTTATAAGAAATAATTAAAGATAGGGAAGGAGATAAATAACTGTATTTGTAGATTATAATAATATTATGTTTTTATTTGAATATTATATATTTGGAATATATTAATTTTTTATTTTATTTGTGTTATTATTTTTTATTTATTTTATTATTATTATTATTATTTTTAAGGAAACTTGATAATGATTACAGAATGTAGTTGAAACATTGTATGGAAAAGAAAGAAAATTATAGTTTGAAATAAAACAAGTTTTAAAAAGAAAAGGAAGATTGAATTTATATATTTATTATCATGGAGCTATAATTTAAAAAGAAAAAGAAGTGAAAAGTTGTGTATATAATTGTACTATAAAGAGAAAATTGTTTCTGGTAGGAAAAAAATGAACATCATAATTTATTTGAACACTGATCTTACCTTGAATATATAAAGGCTGGAAGGACGTGTTATAAAATTGAAACGTGACATTCTGATACATGAGAAAGTTGTATGTATGTTAAGACAAAAATAATGATAATAGTGGAATATATATATTAACGGTCACTGAAATTTGGTCTTAAAGTATCTGCTGACAGGGCGCCATCTAGGCCATTTGAACCTAGAAAAATTTATAAAGTAGGCAGATACACGCTGTTAAAAATCCAACTTTTCTTTTATTGACCGTTTGCCCTTGCCACTAGCTCAAGGAGATGCAGAGATTAATATAATATAAATTCTTATCCAATTATATTTCAATATTAAAAGAAATAAATAAAATAAGCCACTGCCAATAATTAACACACAAATAGATTTTTATTAATGCACATTTAAAATTGGGGAATAAATTTATTTTTAGATTTTAACATTAATAATTTTTTAAAATTTAAATTCAAATTACTATTTAAATAGACCGCACAGATGGATATTTCCGAGGGTGAATTTTTTTACCGAGACACATGTGTTACTAATGGTCCTTCCCATACGAAGTTTTCCCGAAAACAAATTGAGTCATTCACCCCTTAAAATAAGTTTTCCTGAAAACAAATAGAGTCATTCAAAGGGGTAAGTGAAGCAACCGACAGCAAAACACATGCATCTCAGTAAAAAAATTCACCCTCGGAAATATCCATCTGTGCGGTCTATTTAAATAGTAATTTGAATTTGAATTTAAAAAAATTATTAATGTTAAAATCTAAAAATAAATTTATTCCTCAATTTTAAATGTGCATTAATAAAAATCTATTTTTGTGTTAATTATTGGCAGTGGCTTATTTTATTTATTTCTTTTAATATTGAGATATAATTGGATAAGAATTTATATTATATTAATCTCTGCATCTCCTTGAGCTAGTGGCAAGGGCAAATGGTCAATAAAAGAAAAGTTGGATTTTTAACAGCGCATATCTGCCTACTTTATAAATTTTTCTAGGTTCGAATGGCCTAGATGGCGCCCTGTTGGCAGATACTTTAAGACCAAATTTCAGTGACCGTTAAAATGGCGCCCCACATTGGGTGCCATTGAATACAATTTACCTCTATTCTGAGTACTGTTTACATTTTTAAAATTATAATTTAGCTGAATTCAAACCTTTACTTTTATCAAACCAAATTTTCTACAGTTATTTTTTCTGAGGGTGAATTTTTACAGTGACACATATATATAACTAATGGCCCGTCCCATACGAAGTTTTCCTGAAAACAAATCGAGTCATTCATCCCTTATGTGAAGTTTTCCCGAACTGTGGGTTATTCAAAGGGGTAAGTGAAGTAACCGACAGCAAAACACACATCAGGTAATGAAATCAAACCCTCCCAGCTTTAACTTAACTTTAACTAGACCTCTACATTTATGGACAATGAATGTATTTTTTTTGTTCATTGCCAAGCACCAAACTCGTTAATCAACAAGTATCGTAGGGTCCACTAAATATTTATTTGATTCAGCCTTTTAATTAGTTGCCTGTCTTAATGCTCAGGGTGTGGTAGCACCGTGCGCCAGAGAAGAAACAAAAGGGAATGCAATTTCAAATCAATTCATTCTATATCTTTCTATTTCTATTATCTCATTAAAGTTTAAACTAAATCTTTTACAATCCTCATATACTTTGCTATCTAATCTGTCTCGCTACAAATTATCATTAAATTCGCACCAACATGCATGTGTATAAGATTTTTGGAACTCATAAATTCTATAACGTGTATCGCACTAAATCAATAATTTAGTTACAGATCTACTATTACTTATTTAAAAAAACACAATCAATAAATGGCACGCATATACATATAATAAATATTTTAATGAAATATTATTCAGGAGAAGACAATAAAAAAAATTCAATAATACAGGTATAGTATGAAATATTCTTGCAATTAGGTTGGATTAACTTTAAAAATTGAAAATGGCATAATAAGTGTATATTTACCGGTATAGTATAATTTGAGTAACTTGCTTATGTGTTTCTGAGTGCATTCGCAAAAAGATTCCAGGAGTCCTACTTAGGCAAATATGGCATCCATCGCTCCCACTTAACATTTCATTCCTTTGGTCTCTCTAAAGTGGTGTGTTCAATCTTCTGCTCTTTATTCTTTCGGCTTAATTCCAGAATGGCATACGATCTACACTGGATTCAAACAGCTTCAGTTATGTAGGGCAGTTGGAGATGTTGATTGTAGAATATATTAACGTGGCATATTAAAATGGTTGGAGTCCAAACACTGCCCAAGCATGATGGTGATTCTACCCCATGCGATCCATGAGGTCACTCATATATGTAGTTTAGTTCTCACAATTTGCTTCTCCAACTTTCTTCTGTTCAGCTAATAAATTTTCTTCAAATAAAATTTAGAATATCTTGCACGTCAGACTAGCAGAGCTCAACTGTCCATTTTTTCAAATTAATTAATCAATCCCAGTTGCCTCCCTCCAGATCGCTCGTATTCCTTTGTTTTAAAAATAGATTTTTTTATAAAAATGTTAAACAAAAGGAAAACCACTTAGCGATCTTGACTTTTACTTATCTCTCTTTTTTCTTTTAAATTCCTCAACTTTTAATTACAAATCCTGTTGCCAACTTTAACCAAACAAAAGAGATCGAAAAATAGTTCAATAACTAATGGCATTCCATATTCATTTTTCTTAATCAAAATTATTTCTGAAAAATCCATTTAATTAAAACAAACACACACAAAGAAAAATATATATCCATTCAAGCAGTTGGATTTTGCTTACTTTCTTTTTATTGAACAATGCGATCCATTTTGCCAATTCATTCAGGAAATTTATACTCACAAAAAAACTTTTCTTTTACCTGCGTTAAAGTCTTCTAAATTTCTACTTTCCTGTTCTCAACAATAATATCTATCTACATATACATATGCCACTCATAATATATACTCACACCCCTCGTTCTGGAAAATACACGTGCATTTGGTATGTGCGACTTTTATAAATAATTATCTAATACTAATAAATAAATAAAAATTATATACAACTACATACATATATATATATATATATATACAGAATGCATGTAAAATTATGCTTATATCAATAATGAATTGTTTTAAAATTCTTAATTTAACACTAATAATATACATTTATTATTACTGCTGTTTTTTTTCAGCCCAGAATATGTTGCTGGAGGTGCTCTACATATAATCAAAGATGAAAGCAAAAATGCTACAATTATGCTTATACAAGAAGAACACAAATATCGAATTATGAAACAAAGTGTAACAGTTGTAGAAACAATACTTCCTGATGGAGAATAATAATATTTAATATATATATATTAATGTCATGTATTACTTTTTATTTAAATAAATAATAACATAAAACCATTTCTTTTTTTTTCCAAAATGAATACATAGAATAAATACAGAGAATAAATACAAAGAATTTTCTGTAACACATTATCTGACTAAAGCACAACTTAATAATTTTCAGATTTGTTTTTATTTTATTTTAAGATATTATCTTGAATTACATAAAAGCTAAAATATAATTTCTAGATATATAAGTGGATTCATTCTATTTTTAAATTGATAAAGACAAACTCTTAAAACTGTTCTGGAAATGGGGATTGTTTATTCAAGCTTACAAATGTCTCTAGAGTAAATGAAAAATAGCTGCTCTTGGAAGTACTTGAGTAAACATATGAGAGTTTCAAGTGGTATTTCTATACTTTTTAATTAAAGTTACTCTAGAAATCACTAAGCCAATATTTGTTAACAAAAAGGGTACTTATGTATAATCCCATCACTGGAAGCTTGACATTTTCAGGAGACTCCAATAATTCTTGAAAACAATATGGCTGACTAAAAGCTGCCATATTAAAATCTCCTTTTATTACTTTTTAATATTATTATAAAAGTACAAGAAATTCCACAAAATTGATTGTAATTAAAATAAATGTAATATAACTCTAGTAAACCTTGAACAATTATAATAAAACATTGCCAGTCCCTCTGCACAAGCTGTCAAATAACATTGCTGTGGAGATATTCTTCCTGTTGTTTAGTATCCAATAATTTTGAAAATACTCCATTACATATTGCGACAATGAAAGATCTCAAATTTTAATCCTTTTGGCAAAATTTTTCAAAATAATAATAATAACAAAGACAATCAATGACAGTCTTACACTACATGTAAAAAAATTATGGCAGGGTTTACAATGTGTTAATCTTTGTACATTTTAATATCTATAAAACATATTAATTATATTTTATGAATGTAATTTATAAAAAATGTAATATTTTTAAAACTAAATAGGAATTTATGATCGATTTCTTAATATTTTATTAATGTTTGAACATAATATATATATAATTAATCAAATCTTGTGAATGGAATTCATAAAGAGATTTATTAATACTTTTAAAAGTTAACAGGAATTTGTAATCAATTTGTTAATATTTTTTAAACTTAACAAAAAACACATCTTTGATAAAATAATTTTGAGAAAAAAACAAATATTTTGACACTCCCAAAAATGTATAATAATTTTTAAAAAACCTGCCACAGGAGCCATAAATAAAAATCAACTGATAAACATTTACTCTTTGAGTTTCGGTAATTTGTGCCATCAATATTTTATCTGTATTCAAATCAGAATTTTTGACCCAATAAACCAGCATACAAATGTCTGAATAATCAGATCAGTATTAAAAACGGAATTTATATTAAATGAACTGAGTTATAATTCAACATTTTATTTTGATATTAAAACTTTAATCTATATTGTGAATCAAAAAATTGTACTTGATTTATTAGAGATATAAGTTTTCAAATAAAAAACACTCTAAAAACCATATTTGAACTTTTTCAGATATGGGGAAAATAAAATGTTTAGTGAAAACATTGATTTTTTTCTT
This sequence comes from Epiperipatus broadwayi, assembly GCA_028023455.1. NCBI lineage: Eukaryota > Metazoa > Onychophora > Udeonychophora > Euonychophora > Peripatidae > Epiperipatus > Epiperipatus broadwayi. The sequence continues at coordinate 5,440,194 of JAQFVV010006281.1, read as the reverse complement.
ACTGAATAATTATCATAGCATCAGTTTAAAAAAAATTAATAAAATTTTGATTAATTGAACTTCATTTCTAAAACTCAAATGAATTATTATTAAGATATAATAAATCTATAAAATTGTGTTTTAAAATTTAACATTGCATTTTTAATTATTAAAATATCACAAAAATTTAATATAGGCTTCCCTAAAGTGAAACCAATCATAGTCTTACTTTTACCATTACTACCCATTTTCTTGCTTTTTAAAAATAAAACATCCAAATAAAACTAAGTGTAACCATAAAAATATTTTTTTAAATAATTACTGCAAATATTTTGAAAAATTATTATAAATATTGAAAAAATATATGAAATATACATTTGTTTTGCTCATTGTTAATAACAATAGAAGAAAAATTTGCAAGAGATCATGTGACTGCTCTTAAAATCTAAGATCAAAAAATATACTAATAAATAGTGTTGTCAGCACTAACATCTTCAGTTGTTTTTAATAATTCAATATTTACTTTAGATTGAGTTTCTACCATCAAATAAGTGCATACCCAGTAAAATAGTACTATGGATATCTGTAGAAGAGTTAAAAAAACCAAAAGTGGTATGAGTCCCATTAATTACTTTGTAATGTCATGCATATGAGAATCATATAGTCAAATGTTATAAATTATTATTGAATCATAAATTTTCATTAAATATTCAATGAAAAAACAACCATTTATGACAATCATTATTTGCTACTTACTCATGATGGTCACTGCAAGGAGATTTTTTGAAGTCAATAAACTTTCTCTCAGAAAATTGTTCTATGTAAATTAAATTACAATATTAAACAGAAAGGATTTCACCTTTTTAACATATACACCTTACTGATTTTAAAATAACTCAACCATGTCATGTTTTTTTAAATAAAATGAGTGGTGGATTAGTACTTTTTAAAGCTAAATAATCATAACAAGCAAAAGTAAACATCTTGCAATTGTTTTCTTTATGTTAATAATGAAGAAAATGTAGTAAAAAAACAAATAGAGCCTGGTTTTAAAATGTGATAGTACTATTAATTTTAAAAAATTAAGATTGTAAGAACTAAAAGTATTATTGATATAAAAAAGCAGAGAAACATAGCTACGTTTAATTTATAACAAATTAGGAAGTAGTTAAAGCAGATTTTTTTTCTTTTTAAAATTCTGTAATTACATATTACAAGAGGAACTACATATGATACAAAGACTATTAGTATGTATATAATATGGAGAAACAAAATTTTATTAATTAACACGAAAATAGTTTTGATTAACTATTTGTGTCAACATTCAATATTTTGCACTTACAATAGATAAAAAGCTTTAATAAAAGTATAATTAATAAGAAAGAAAGAGAATGTTAAGTATAAAGTATGCATTTTATTACTAGATATATTTTATATTCTATATGTTTCTAATATATTAAAAAAGGCTTAAAATATAAAACATCATATTTAACTTTAAAATTATTTTTAATTTTGTAATAAAAAATTTTTAAAAAAGGAATGATTGCTAAGCAATTGGTAAATTCAAAACAATGAGAAAAAGTAGTAAATAGGCTGGAGATAATTCAAAGATAGACTAAAAATCTAAATTTAACTCTTAAAATAAAATCCTGTTTATTAAAAAACAGACATCATAGATTTGTTTATATATATAAGACTGGGTCAATCAGATTTTTTTCTCTCTTACATTTTTTTTTTTGGCTGTGAAGAAGTTAATCAGCCACAAGATAGCTAAATCTGGAATTGTCAGGTTTGTGAAAACAGCAATAGTTGATAATTAGCTAATAACAAGCCATAAAAAGCCAAATCTTAATTTTTTTAAAGCTATGGAAGTCATCAAATGCAGTTATAAGATATTCTCAATGGACAGCATCTGACTGCTCTATATGCTAAGTAGATGGATATGTTGCTCTAATCAGGCAAATAAGCCTATTTCTGGACTATTACTAAATGTTTATTTATAAAGTAAATAGCAATTGTGCTCATCTGTCAAATTATCTCCAGATAATTCATAAAAAACTTATTCCCAAGTACATAGTAAAAAAAAAAATCCTCCAAGAGAATACCAAGCAGGAATGGAGAAAATATCATACAAGTCAAGAGACAGAAAAATATATAAAAAAGTTAAATACTAGTAAGACATTTTGACAATTTATTAATTAATTAATGAAGGCCTTTATAGGAATGTGTAAACAAACTGTAAATATTTTAATTATGCAGATTATTTAACTTTTAGACATTTTATTAATTATATAGTATATTATTTCCTTTCTTTATATATATATATATATATATATATATATATATATATATATATATATATATATAATTTAATATCTTTTTTATTCACTCATGTATAATTAGAATCAATATGTTGTGGGGAGATGAAACTAATCTTACATTTTTATTGTTATTAAATATATTTTTAAAAACCCTCATCAGTTTTGATCCAAAATTATATTTATATTAATTAGTCTCATATCACCTTTTAAGCTAACTGCCTAAAAATAATCAATTCACAATTTAATATAAAATTACAAATTGATGTTTTAAATCAATTATTTTATATAGCACGATGTTTATAACCCAAAATATTTAAACAGCATTAAACTGTTGCACATGCGCTTTGCAGATTTTAACTATAAATGACTGAATACTAACACTTCAAACACATGATAAAGTCTTTGGAAAAGATAGAGTGGCCATCTATCTTTTCGAACCCAAACACTTTTGTATGGGCAAATTTTAAGTGTTTGAAAGTGAAAGCGTGAAGATATTAAATAATCACTTTAATTACTTTTACATGCTTGAAAGTGATTATTTAATATCTTCACGCTTTCACTTTCAAACACTTAAGATTTGCTCATACAAAAGCGTTTGGGTTCAAAAAGATAGATGGCCACTCTATCTTTTCCAAAGACTTTATCATGTGTTGGAAGTGTTAGTATTCAGTCATTTATAGTTAATATCTGCAAATTGATGTTTTACAATTGGCTAGAAAATTAGCTTTTGGATCATATTCACTTAATCATTAAAAGAATGCTTTAATTTATTTTTAATGCTGGCATCTTAATTCCAGTGATTTTTTTTTCAAATATTATGTTGACTAAGTGGGGAGTTAAGATAATCGGAAATATATCTGGTTTTCAATTTAGTCATACATTTTTACAAGTATTTATTTTATTACAAACCTAAATTTAATTATTTGCAAATCAAAAAAGCAAATTATATCATAGTCAATTTCTAACCCTCAAAGGTAAACACTTTCTATTGGGGCAAAATAATGTATACTATTTCAATATACAGCTAGTTCTCTGCTTTTATACAATTTGCTATTTTGGACAAAGAGCAATGGAATTTTTTTTATCAAGAAAAGAAACAGAAATGTACAATTCAACTATCTCTTGATAAATTTATTAAGAGAACACCAGAAACTAGACAATAAAGTGTTATTTACATATTGTATATTTGAGTTTTTGTTCTTATTATATTGCAATTATCAATCATCATATGCAGAATAATAATTTACATTTTTATATAATATTAAGTTGTAACTTTTTAGTATTATTAATTTTATTTTAAAAGTCATAACAAATTTATTTTTATTAATTTGAGTATCTTTTTCAATTATTTTTATTCTTAGAGTCCTCAATCAATCACATAAAAAATTTAACAGAGTTTTGATTCATCTAATATTAGTGATCACAGCAATTCATTTCTCATAGAGTAAATCCTGCTTCAGCAAACATAAAATGTAAAATATAATTATGAATAGGAGTAAAAGCCTATACAAATTTTAAAATATTTTCAAATAATTAACACGTCATTTTATTTATATATAATCATAATAAATCTAATAAACCCAATGAAAAGAATATTGAATTTTAAACTTTCTAAAAAATAAGCTAAGCAATTTACTTATAATTATTTTTATCATACAAACTTTTTAATGAAACCAATAACTATATATTCTTATACATTTTTAATAATTTTATAAATATTAATATTTTATCTTTTTCTTATTTTTGACTGATTTTTTTTGTATAAATTATTATGAGTAAATAAGTAAATATTTTTATCTAGCGCCGTGCTTGGAATTATATTTCATTCCAATATTAGCCTTTCAAGCTAATTGAGCACGCGCCTTTTGAGAGTGTTAAATAAATGAATACTCTCCTCTTCAATCCAAGATATAGTATTTATGCATCATAAATAGTAATTTAAAATGAGTATCTATTCACGCTCTCTTCAACAGTTCTTCAGATTTGCTCATATAAAAGAATTTGAGTCGTAGGAATAAGAGGGATTCTTTTTATTCCTGCATAAATATTATATCTTGGATTGAAGAGGAGAGTATTCATTTATTTAACACTCTCAAAAGGCGCATGCTCAATTAGCTTGAAAGGCTGATATTGGAATGAAATATAATTGCAAGCACAGCTCTAGATAAAAATATTTGCTTATTTACTCATAATTAAGTTTCAGTAAGAATGACGTTTAGTAAATTCTAAGTAATTACACCGACGTCATTCAGTCAAAAAACATCGTAAATAGTAATTTAAAGTGAGTATCTACTCACACTCTCTTCAACAGTTCTTCAGATTTGCTCATATAAAAGAATTTGAGTCATAGGAATAAGAGGGATTTTTTTTATTCCTGCATAAATACTATATCTTGGATTGAAGAGGAGAGTATTCATTTATTTAACACTCTCAAAAGGCGCGTGCTCAATTAGCTTGAAAGCTGATATTGGAATGAAATATAATTGCAAGCATAGTGCTAGATAAAAATATTTGCTTATTTACTCATAATTAAGTTTCAGTAAGAATGACATTTAGTAAATTCTAAGTAATTACACCGACGTCATTCAGTCAAAAAACATCGTAAATAGTAATTTAAAGTATCTACTCACGCTCTCTTCAACAGTTCTTCAGATTTGCTCATATAAAAGAATTTGAGTCTTAGAAATAAGAGGGATTCTTTTTATTCCTGCATAAATACTATATCTTGGATTGAAGAGGAGAGTATTCATTTATTTAACACTCTCAAAAGGCACGTGCTCAATTAGCTTGAAAGCTGATATTGGAATGAAATATAAACTATTATATATTTTTAATATATATGCGTGTGTTTTTGTATGTTATTCTACGTTTGTATAATTTTAAAGTTTTATCACTTTAATTATTTCATTATCATTGTAATAAAATTTAAGATAATAAATTTTAAAAAAAATAGAGGACTGCCTGAATGTAATAATACACCTCATTAAAAAATAAATATTATAGAACTATTTTTGATGGGTTTTTCCCCCCATTGCTCTATTTTCGTACATTTCAACTTTCTACACGTTTCAGGAACCAATTAGGTATGAATATATATGTATATTGTTGTTGTTGTTTTTAATGTTTTGTCAGCTTAATGTAATAATGTCTTTAAAAAGATAGGTCTTTATAATATTAATAATTTACTTTCTATTTTAAAAAAATATTTTTATAAAATATTATTGTTTATATTTCTTGGTATATTTTATATATGTTGTTTTCATTTTTGATTTTGTTGATATTTTTTTGATTTTTTTTTATAAAATCTGGTTCAATAAAAAATAAGTTATTCTAAAAAGAAAAAGATCGAGTGGAACTTTGTAGTATGCAATTTGATTTAAACAATAATATTAATTTATCAAAAAAATCAGAAGCAGGACATTTATGAAAGTGTGATGATATAATAGAAACGAGATACTATGGAATAATTATTATGACCAGGATTTAATTTAAGAATTATTTTCCTACTCAACCACAATAACAATCATACTCATAAATAAATATATATGTATAATTAAACTTAGGAAGAGTAAAAAAACTTTCAGCAAAAAGACTTGAAAATATAAAGAAATTGTTGGAAATGCTATATACTAATATAAAAATCTAACAGGTGGATGTAAAATGGTAGTAATAATGATATTTAAAAAAGCATTTTTTAAAAAGCAATAAGTCTTGCATTGGTGGTCGAGAGGTCAGCGCGACTACCTTGCACTAGTAGGCAGTTGCCCAGGTTCGCGTGCTGGCCGATGTTATGACACTTAAAAATAATAATAATAATAATAATAAATATAATAGTTCAATATAAGATATTTACTAAGATGAATATAAATTGATTACAACAAAAAACAGTCTAAGTCAACCCAAAAAATCACATGGATTTAAAAATTATTATAACAGAATAGATTATATTCAAATAATAAAAGAAGTTACATAGCGAATCAAAAATAATGAATTGCTACTTTACATTAGATCTGTATATTTATTAAAATGCAACAAAAAAATTAAACTAGATGATGGAATTAAAAAAATTAACATTGATAGAACAAATGAGAGATTGATTACATCTCTCCAAAACTTGCAGCATGTGGTAAACCAAAGAATGAAGATAATTAGGGCTAAGAGCTCTAAAAATTATAACAAGAGCTATCAAATAAAATTATAAAGTCTAAAAATAAATAATAAAACTAATAAAGTAACCAATATACCCTCCCCCCCCCCAAAGTAAATTAAAATTGACATACTAAACTAGAAGAAATTAAAAACTATAAACATTTATGAAAATTATTAATAGAGATTAAACATTATAGATAAAATTAATCTTGAAAGTAATATTGCACTGATTATTTTTAGAAGACAGAGCTTAATATGGATAAGAAGATACAATTGAGCTGTGACTTGACTGTACCAGCATACACTATTTTAATTATTCACTATTCAAATATATATAAACATTAAAATTCACAATATAGCAACAGTTTTTTTATTTCAAAGCATCTTCAATTAATTCACATTTTCAAATGTTGTAATTTATCACCACTATTAATTATTTTTTCAGCATACATTGAAAACACATATATTTATTCTTCACTCCCCTCCCCATGAAAGTTTTATATACGACATAATATTTTTGTTGTATTTATATTTTGGACTATTTCCACCATCTAATATAAGTATTGAATGTTCTTAGAAAAATTTAACTTTATTTAAATATTCCAAATAGTAATAGCACACAGCTTAGTATATGCACAATGTTTTGAGAGGTATTATTCTCCTTTTTTCACATGGGAATTAAACCTGGATATTTGGATTCTTGAATATTAAATTTTAAGATAACACTCTGGACCAATTGATGAGTGCTGGTTTAGCACAAAATATTTTTATATTGGTGATTATTTATCTTTTCTAAAATGTGTGTGGTCATGTGTATCAGTGGTATGAGATAGTATGAATAGTTGAAAGGTGTTTAAAAGTCTGAGTTCAAATATTTACAATTAAGCTCCAGGTGTAGATTGAAAATGCAATATATGGGTAAGAGAACAAACAGGTGTTACTGACATTGAAAAAATTAAAAGACTGAAGTGGAGTTGGGCTGGACATAGAAGAGATAATAATAGATGGACAATTGAAATCTCAAACTGGATTCCAAGAGATTGTAAAAGACTCAGAAAGAGACCGCATGTGAGATGGATGGATGAAATAAAAAAGTGTACAGGGGTGATGTGGAGAAGAGAAGCTAAAAATCAGAGAACATGGATTGAACTTAGAGAGACTTCATCCTGCAGTGGATTATAATGGTTGATGATGAAGAATGTCTGTATTTCAAATATTTACTAATTCAGTTTTATAAATATAAGATAAAAGAAAAGTTTTTGGAGAAATTTTGTTTAAAGGCTTCTGATTTTTCTTTATTAAAAAAACACAGACATTTCAGTTATGTTTGGATAGAAATTCTTCATTGGGGAGGGGGTAGGTTTACATTTGACTTATTTTTGATGATATGCCATAATTTCAAACCAGGGAATAATTATTTTGGAAATAGATTCTCTTGGGTAATATTCTTTTTAGTTTATATAACCATTGCTTTTAAATCTGATCATTTGCAAATATTGAAAGCTACTTTATTTGTCAATTTCAGCTACTTTGGGGGAGGGGTGGATTTTACATTGATAATTATTTTTTGTGTATTGCTTTTTCATTATTTAAATATTATTGCTGAATTTAGATATGCAGTAATTTCAGAGCCAGGGAACAATTAATTGCTTTTGAATATGATCATAGATGCATATATACAAATGTTGAAAAGTAAATAAGTTGGTGTTTTTGGATTTCCTGCTTTCTCTCCACCATGTTTCTTACTTTGTGGATTTTCACCGATTTCTGTTTTTTTTTAATTTGAATTTTATAGGATTTTCTTTGTTTGTTTTTTTTTGTAATTTGTATTTTCAATGGATTCATTGCATTTGTATTGCCTCAGGCACTTTTACTTTTCAATTTCAGCAAAGAATTTGATGAAATTAGCTAGTTGTGAAGGGGGGGTCTGTGTTTTGTGTATTTTGACTAATTTTCATTTTTTTTTAATTTGAATTTTATAGGATTTTCTTTGTTTTTGTTTTGTAATTTGTATTTTTGATGAATTCATTGTATTTGTATTGCCTCGGGAATTTTGGGGGGAATTTTGGCCAATTTAGTATAGAAATTTATTACTTGCAAGCTTCGGGCCAGTTGTTGATGGTGGCACAGCACCGTTTACCAGTGATAGTATGGTCCCTCCCCAACTACCATATTTTTTTTTGTTTTGAACAATTGGTAAAACAAATTTTTAAAAATCATCATTTAAATAAAATAATGAAATGAAATGGCAAATTGCTTGGTAGGTCACATGACATCCCACCAAAAAAAAGTTTCATTTGAACTTGATCCAAGAATCATTAAATCATTTATAAGGTTTTTTGTTGTTGTTTATGCATTCCTCATCTTAATTCACCCATATAGCAACAATTTACCACTTCAGAATCACCCTCTCTCATTATGCATGCATTTTATAAATGTTTCAGTTATCAAGTGAACTCTATAGAGGTATCAAACATCTAAATTTCTGCACCTGCATTGATAGCTCAATATTCACCTATTTCACTACTTTTATGTAAGGTTTTTGCGACATTTTAACACCTTATGGAAAGATAAATAGATGTTTTAAATGTTTTTAGTGCTTCCAAAAAAGAAAGGTGTGAGATTATGAATTGATAGATGATTAAGATATGGTAGAATTGAGATGAGGAACGCACTGATAAAAACCAAAACAAATTAAAATTTTTATTTAAAAGTGTTATCTTTAAGATCGATTTAGTCTATCATTTAATTGTATTTTTTTCGTTTTTTTTAATACTTAATTTAAGGAAGCCAGTAATTGCTCTCTTTATTAACCTTTTTACCTTTATTTTTAAACATTATTATTATAGTTTTTTCTTTTTAAATATCTAATGATGATTGTAATTATTTTAGTATTATATACATGGATTTAACTTTAATATAAAGAAAACTTTTTAAAATATATAAAATAATAATAAGAAAAACCCTAATAAGGTAAATATAGACGTTATTAAAAAAATAAACTTTATAGCTGTTTAATCACATATGAAAAAGTGCTAAAATCATATTGACAATTTTTATTGCCTAATAATTAGTGATGTTATCTGTTTTCTAGTATAGAATAAATTAGTGATGTTATCTGTTGTGCACACAATTTGGATTTTGAATCCAAGATAGACAAATCTTGTAAATTTTTCAAATTGCAATCAGACTTAGAATTTTTTCATATAATTGAACTGTAGCTTATTAAGTTTGTGTATGAATTTGGATTTGAGTAACTATAGATATGCTGCCTGTAAAAATAATAATATTGTTTTAAATGAGAACTGTTATGATTCTTAAGATCCTAACTCGTTTTTTTTTTACATATAGGGTATAATTCTGTTCTGGTTAAAATTACATAGGAATGCTGTGATAGTAAATTAAATTCTAAATTTCAGAATATATTAACAGGCAGTAAATTGGAAGATTTCATGATTGTTAATAAATAAAATAAAGTTAATAGCTGTAAAGTGATTAATGGAAGACTTTCACACTTTCATTCCAAGATGCTTTAGATTAGCCATATAAGTGAATTTAGGTACAAAGATAAGATGGCCACTGTTATCTTTGCAAAATCTCTATCTTGTGCTTTAATTGGAGTGATATCCTTTGTACTCAACAAAATAGCATTGAAGGTATAATTCTCTTTTGATTAAAATTATAAAGTTAATATTTTTATAGTAACAATACTTGTACACATATGATTATCAACTCATAAATTCTATAATACTAAAGTAAAATTGGTCTTATTTTTGGTGTAAAAATGGGTTAGACAAAAAATATTATTTCTAAATACTGCTATTTTAGCATGCAATGCCAATTTTAATTGTTGTAAATGAATTATTTTTAGATAAATATAGGGAGGTTTTTTTTTTTATTTCATGCCGAAAATCTTATTAATATAAAAAATGCTCTTTAAAAATATGTAAGAAAATGAAAAAATATCAGCTCTAATAGCAAATATATAAAACTCTTCTGCTAATATATTATATGAAAAAATTACTAATGACTCTGCAGCATATTTAGCCTTGTTGAGTAGGTTGATTTAGTAAATTCATCTACAGAATTAAATATCCATGCTTTAATATTATGTTAGACAATTTGTTCATATTAATAAAAGTGTTCATTTTATTTGGTTGGAGTCACTCCAAAATAACTGATAATGAAAGTTTTCAGAAATGTATAAATACTGCTGAATGATTATCTTTTCACACAATATGACAGCCAAAATAAACGGTGTTATGCACTTTGATTGAAGTTAATATCTCCATTTGTTTATTCAACTATATTAAAATACATATGATTCACGAGTATATTAGCATTTGGTAATATTTAAAAAAAGGCTAAAAAAGATAAAATTTAAAGATCATCAATAGACGCAATTTAGTTTTTTTTTTAGTTAGTAGAATTTATTTTTTAAATATGTACAATGAAAGGTATTTGTTTGTTATTATCTGTTTAATTAAAAATAAATGTTACAATTGGAAAGAATGTAGGCACATGCCGATTAATTATCCAGATAAACAAAGAAGTACAAAATGCAATAGATTATCATCTTAAAAAGTATTAATGCTAATTAAAGATGGCCAAAGTAATTCATAAAAAAAGACTTTGGAACTAAAAAGAAAAATAAATGTATAAGATTATCAAGTTACACATTCTGATAACAGTAATATGTCCAGAAGCTTCAAAATTGGATCTACAGTATAAATAGAAAAATACAATTTCAATCTGAGTCCTGTTCTTTCAACTGGAGGTTCCCATGAGAGTCCTAGGTAGTGAAATGCAACTATCCAGGAATACTACTCACCTGCTGAATGAAGACTTCATGCAGGAATGGAAACAAAGTGTTGCAGACACTGTCTTTTATAATGAAAAGGTTACCCAAAAGATCTTTCAAGTACAGTCAGAAATGTGAAAATGTTGACAAAATAAATCAGTTAACTTTCAATGATATTGGGATGTAATCTACACAAACCTACCAGTGAGCTAAGATTATTCATTCCCAATTTGTGACTAAATTAAATGTTTTCAAACTAACATTAACTATAAACTTACAATACTGATAGAGACTAACTTTTATTATTCAAGGAACTTTCTAGACAAAACTTAAAAAGATAAGAACTGTTTGAGTTAATCATTTTAATTATTTGATCAATGTTACTATCTGGATTAGCATGTATGTGCTTTCCAATTTTATTTAATAATTTGTCATTTAAATATTTTAATTCGTTATAATGAAATATTTATTTTTAATGTCAACTTTTCATAGTACATTCTTGATATTAGTTTATTAGATTTATTGTTAGCTAATTGCTTAAAGAAATGAATAAATTACCTTTTCCAATAAGCCCAGAGAAAATTAATATAAAATTAATTCACAAGAAACTTAATCCTGATCTTACTTTTAGTTATTAGTTATGAATTGATGATGCGATGTGATGGATCAGTGAATTCTTGTATAGAATTCTGGCACCCTTTTCAAATAAACAAAAAAGGAATTCCTCTGGCAGTGTTCATCGCAATGATTAATATATTGGTCAGTTAATCAGAAAATATAGCTATGTTTTTGAGATATCTAAATGTATACACGAAAGGAAGATTCTTCTTTTTCATAGCTTGATTAACTCTCACTTTAATAAAGACCTAAATCTGGCTGTGAATGTTAAAGAGGCTGTGAACAGTATACACAAATGGGAAAAGGGACCGAATGAAGGAGTCAAACTAGAACACACTCGAATATTTAATAAGATATGAGAGAAAATGTTTTACAAAAAACTATATAAAGCTTAATATCTATAAATTTATTTACTCTACCAATCATTAATGATAAACAAATATCCATTTGAATAGCTATGTGTAACTCTAAATGTACTAGAATCATCAAGATCTCAGGATATCCTCATAATGTTAATAATATTATCTCAGGATAATCTTAAGCACATACCAAGTGTGTAATTGTGTGTATAATGAATGTGTAAGTCTTCTAATAGATTTCATGAGTGTTATATTTAATAAAGCTAAAAGTTAGTTTTTAACTCTTTGGTTGCATTTGTTTGAACGAAACATTTCCCTCAGGATTTTTATTCAAACATAATAATAATTACTATTCTGAAAATTATTACTCTCAGTGATTTTAAAATGTTCTATTCTTGATATGACTAAATAGCAAAGGGATTTTATTGTATCTACTCATGTCTCAACAAATTCCATATTACAATGTAAATGGTACCAGTAAATTGATTTAAAATAAATTACTTTTTAAAAATGAAGTATAATTTGACCGTATTTATTTATAAGAGGTGTAGATGACGATGATAACAGCAAACAACCACATAATAAAAAATATATAACAATTAATTTATTAATTATAAAACTATAAACAAATATATAGACAAAAATCATAATTATATAAAGTTCTTTGAAGAGATGGTAAATTATATTGCACTGTTATGCTTAATAAATACTTTCTATTTGGGTTATAAATATCTACTTGACTTATAAATAATCCTGTTTTATCAAAAACATGATGTGACAACAAGACATTCCATTGTAGAAGGTTGCGCAGTGTTCATTCAACCTAAGCATTAACTACAGACAAAATGTAAAAATGTTTTACTCCAGCATTAAGTACACTAACAATAATAATCAGAATTAATTACAACCTCTTCTTATAGGTATCAGACTTATTGATTAATTCTCTCATGAACAAGTAAAGCATATACCCAACTCATTATTTTATTCTTAAAATATATAACTTTAATGAGACCTGGCCATCACAGATGATGATGGCATGAAAACTGTAACACCATATTGTTAGGAATCAAACTTAACTAAACAATAATATTTGTTGTTAGCAATGCCATGAGGATAATTCAATATACCATACTTATAACTATTTAAAAGTTTATTCTATATATCTTTTATTATAGAAATTATAAGGTTGAATTAATTAATCAATAAAACTTATGAGAGATTGACTATTAACTTGGATTTAATATAGTTTACCTGAGTTTAAAGTTTAACACAACTAATCTCCAATGCATAATAGAATTATAAACACATATTTATATCCCCTTTCATTGATAAATACAATATATTACCTGTATTTTCTTTATGATATTTTTTTTGGATAACTTTCATCATCATCATCATCATCATCATCATCATTATTATTATTATTATTATTATTATTATTATTATTATTATTATTATTATTATTATTATTATTATTATTATTATTATTATTATTATTATTATTATTATTATTATTATGTTTCAAAGGATAAACTTTATTAGTATTCTAAAAGGTTATACAAGTTACATTTGACACATAGTTCTTACATATAAATTAGTTTCACAAAACTGCATATGTACAATGATTTGATCAGTAACTGTATGCGTTATCAAATAGAAGTCTCTAAGAAAAAAAGTTCAACAAAATCAATGATGATCACTCAATCATATGATAATATTCAATTAAATATACAATTAAATTAAAGCAGGAATGCATCTAGTTTGTGTCAGTTGGCTTTAGAATTGGCCAAGGTCCATGTTAGTATAGTTTCTTTTTTTGTTAGTGCTTTTATATAAGTTCTTGTATATTCCAGGTGTCAATGTACTTAGATTGATCTGTAATCTTCATGTCTCTTTCACGTATGGTTTGCAGCTTATTTCTGAACGTGTTTGGATGTCTTCTGGGATTATAATTGTATATGAAATTACACCTTGTACACCATAAAGCATAGAGTAGAAATGTGCAGTTCTTTTTCAGCAAAGTACCCCTTTTAAAGAGTCAAAAGGGTTTTCATATTGATTTTTTACCCTTGAGTGAAGTGCTAATAATTTTACGAATGTTTTCTAGACTTGAGCATGAGAAAAAAGGTGGTTTTGTGTCTCCGAGTCCCTATGGCAAAGATTACATATATCATCTATATCTTTATAGTTTCTTTGATAATTCAAAAGTGTTGTGTAGGTAGCGAGTCTAGATTTATCTTTAGGAGAAAGTCAAAATATTTTGGTTCAAGTGACCATAGTTTGAATTTGCGACATAATTGTTTATTATTAATATGAAGTGGAGTTTGTACATCGTCTTGATTTGGATGTAGAAGTTGATAAACTTCCCAATATTTATATTTGGCTTGTGGTGGTTTAAAGTTAAGAGTGTGGATTGTTAATAATGGTGTAAGTAGTGTGTTCAGATATCTTTGGAGAGGAGGTGGTCTATCTGTAGGAGTAATCTTGGCAGCAATTTCTAAATATGGGAATTTTTGTCACATGTAGATATTATGTTCAATGTTTTTGTATCCTGAAGACATGTATTGAGTGAAGGCCAAGGCCATTTTGTGAAAGGGTTTTCTTAGGCATTTTATTGATATTGAAATAATCTTTTTTCCCCAGAATAATTTTCTGCATAAGGAGTCTATTTTATTTGTAAATGCCTTGGTATAAATGATTGTTGGAGTAAAATAAGAGTTTTTGTAATCACTAGCATGTTAAGCAAAGCCATTTTTGTATATATAGAGAGGTAGGCTTTGGAGAGTGAATTGACAGTCTTTTCCACTTTCTCTATCAAATTTTTCTGTATGAGCGATCTCATAGGTGAATGTCGTAAATAAAGTTGAACCCAAGAAATGCGCTTGGTCACCTTTGAAACTTATTAATGCTATTACCAGTGAAGTCTGCCATGCACACGATTTCTCCATATTGAATGTTAGCTTGTATTCTTTTGTAAAATTATTAAGAATCTTAAGAAGTTTGGAAATTTGTTTTTGAGATGATAGAAATATTGCTATATCATCTATATATGTGATACATGAGATGTTGTCATCGATGGTGGGCATGTAGATTCCTGAAAATTCATTTTCTATTATTTTTATAAGAGGGTTGATATAGGCAGTGAACAGTAAGGCACTGAGAAGTGAGCCCTGAGGAATGGACTGATGTGGCACTATTGGTGGTGAAGTTTTCCCATTTAGGGAAACATAAATCTCACGGTTTAAAAGCAAGTTAGCAAGCAAGTTTAGATATGCGTTCTGAACTGAGTATTTTTGCAGAGTTTTAAGAAGAGTACTGATGGAAATCATGTCAAAAGCAGCTTCAATATCCAGTTGAATAACAACTGGACTGTATTTTTTATTATCTCTAACAGTTTCTATAGTTGACTTGAATAGAAAGGCTGCCTGTCCTGTTGAGGATTCCTTTTTGGCAAATTGCATTTTTGATAGGTTTGGCAAAATGAATGGCTCTATTTTATCTTTTATCACTGCCAAGGGAGCACATTGAAATTGGATGTAGGTTAGTGGTGTTTGAGATTAATTGTTTCTTTTTCATAAATGGCACAAGCATAATTTGATTTAAGCCCTGTATTTTATAGATGCCTTTAGTGAGGTAGGAGACTAGGTTAAGCATATATTGTGCAGCAATTTTATCAATATGTTTGTATACAAACTTGGGAATTCCATCTATGCCAGGATGACATGAATCTGGCATCGCTTCTATTTTTTTAATGAAATCTTTTAAAGAAATTTTAAATTCATTTTCTGATCTATCTTGTGAAAAGGCCATTAGACTTGGAGAGGATACCCTCTGGAATTTTTCTCTATACAATATGTAAAGCTTCTCCAACATAAAATCTCCATAGACAATTTCAGTTTGAACTTTAATAGCTGCTGGGACTCGCACCTGGGAGGGGTGGCCTAGCGCCCATCTAATGAAGTTTCTGGTATACAGTGTGGTTTATTTAAATATAACCTTTTCTTTTAATGGAGTATATTCTTTAAGCTAATTTGTTAAATCTTGTATGTCTTCTTTAATGCCATCAGACAGGGAGATCGAGATTTGATTGAGAAGTGCCAATAATTTTTTATAGGTATCATCCATAAGCTTTAGTAGTTTTGTTGGGGATGTTGTTGTCCTGGTAAGATGATCAATATTAAATGAAAGCAGGTTAGTAAAAGCACACCATGCTTGGACTGGATCCATTGTAATATTCTTCAACTTGTGTAGATATATGTATACTTCTGAAAAAAGATATTCTCGTGTGCATGATGGTAGTAGAACTCTGATGGTTCTTCCTGTATTAATTGTTGTTCTATTATCAAAATTAATTTCCAGTGACACTAAAACAGCTGCATGATCAGAGAGGGTAGAATTCTTTAAAATAAATAAAAATAAACTCTTTCACCTTAGATTCTTTATTAAAAGTGGTCAAAATACTTTTAAAAAATAATTATAACATACACCAAATCTTTTAAAAACTTGTTTTTTTATTTTTTTGCCACCAAAATGAAATATATATTAAAATAGATTTCCAACGTTTCGACTATTTCTTTATTTTTTCTATAGTCTTTTTCAAGGAACTAAAAATATATAAAAAGGAGAAAAAAAAATTCATAAAATTTTTTAAAACAAACAAAAATAAAAATCCTGTCACATATACATACTATTTTGGAAAATATATTCTTTACTTACTATGATTTCTTTTCCCAACAGCTTCAAACTTTACATTTTGCCTAAATGAACATTTTATTGTTCAAAATATATTTTTTATTATCTTATCTTCAATTAACACCTTTTTCATTCCTTTCTTGTTGAAAACAAAAACATTCTATTAAATTTCACAATTTTTTTTTCCCTTTTCCTTTACATTATAATATTCTATTCAGAACAGGTTTAACATCTTTATGTTAACTTTCCTTTTCAAATCTTTCTTTTGTTTAATTATACATTCTAAAGGGTGATCTTAAAATTGACATGACCAAATTTTTCTTTATGTAAATATATTGCTGAATTTCTATCTGACAAATGTTGTTTTAATCTAGTTTTTAAAAAATTCTTTGTATTACCCACATAAGATATATCTTTACCATTATATTTTAAACAATCCATACATTTATACAATAAACAGCTTGCATTATATTTGAAAAATCAACAAAATCTCCTTTATTAATTAAATTATATAAATTACTTTTTTTCTTGTATACAGGATAAATACTAAAACCATATCTTTTATTAAATCCATGAAACAAATTTTTTATCTTTTTAAAAATAAAATTTTGAACCTTAAAATCTATAAAAAATGTATCATCACCAAAATTTTTCTTTAATTTTTCTCCATTTTTTTATTTTATTTAAATTGTTATTTGAAAAAAATTTTAATACAACATCCCAAGGGTAATCATTTAATAAACATTCTTTTTTTATAATATTTAATTCTTCATTTAACAAATTTTTATTAGAACAAATTCTTATTCCTCTTTTTATTCTATTATTAATAATGTTCATTTTACAATGTTTATCTAAGTCAGAATTCCAATTACTTAATAAACCATGAAAAGTTTTCTTTCTAAAAACTGATGTTTCTATATTTAAATTATAATCAACAAAATTTTTTTTTATTTTTATATCCATATATTCTTTAATTGAATGCATATCATGTTATGTAATGATGGTGAATAGAAAACCAGATCTATAAGTGATGAATGTCTACCATTGTTAAATGACATGGCCTTCTCCGGCAGAAAGCCTCTTCCACTCATCATCGAAAAGGACAGCTGATGTAACCATTTGCCGGTGAAGGTCTGATATGTCATGTTGAAATCTCCCAAAATAATCGTTGGATACATAGCATTTATGAACCTAGAGTTAAGTGTTTGTATAATTCTATTTATAATAGTGGGACCTGGGGGGATATAAACAATTGCTATGTTTAAGGTAATGGCTTTATGAGTGAATGTAATTATCAGCAAGTGTGCTTCAATATGTAGGATTTTGAAAGAACTAAATGGGCAGGCTTTATCAATGATGATGCCTGTACCCGCTGATGGAGTGTCAGATGTGTTTGAGAAGGCTGTAAAGCCCTTGGAATTTAGCTTGTCTGTAGGGTTGATTAATGAGCCACTGTAGATTTTTGTTTCGATAATGCCCATTATCTGCGGTTTAACAATGTCATACCATTTAGCGAGGAGGTCAATTTTTTGTGGGGAGTTTAACCCCCTAACATTAAAAACTCCTATTTTAATATCCATTATTTGTATGTGTATGCGCGTATATATCAGAATCTAAGCCTAGCATAGGAAAGTTTTATTCTAAAATAAAGTTAAATATTTTAATAAGGGAATCTGTAGTATATTTTAATGGATCAATAAATATGCATTGTTCAATTATTGTCTGTAGATTTGAGAGAAATATCATTGGATCTCATTTTCCTGTCTATGTATGGGTTTTCAAATGAAACTTTATTTATGTTTGTAATACTATCAGTTTCCTCTTCCATTGGACTATTTTTTGATGAGTATGTGGCAATTAGAGAGGCATTGTAACTTTGCATGATGTTAGCTTTTTTTCTAGAGACTGGAGGAGGGGAATCATTATCACTACTTTCACATTCTAGAGCCATGAGTTTCTTGGGATTATTACCTGTTTTTTTTAGGTGGCTGACCTGGTTTTCTAGTGATTTGAGGAGTTTCTAGAATTTGTAGGGGCGGCAACACTGCGAGCAATTCCATTATTTCGAGAGATGTTTTATTAAGAGGGGGTGAGATTTCCAGATTAGGAGAGGAGGAAACATCAATGCTATCAGACCCTGTAGTATGTAGAATCACATTTCCACTATTGCTAATTTTAGTATCATTTTTTTCCTCAATATTATGGTCTGTCGATTGCACATCTTCATCTACAGTCACTTCTTGATTACTATGAAAGTCTTCTTTTGGGCATTGATGTAAGGGAGATGCGCTCATATTACAATTATTACAATATAAAGCCGGACAGTTACTAATAAGATGACCACGTTCTTTGCAATGAAAGCATTGCGGTTTTAGACCGTTTATAACAAGAAATAATGTCGCTTCTTCATCTGCAACTTGTGTTGGAATATTTTCGGGATTAATGTTCTCTCCCAGTTTTACTTTAAATCTATAATTATTACTAAATATTGGGATGGGTGTATTTTTAATCTGTAAAGGCTGAAAATCTATCACCTCCTTGAATGGTTTCATAAGTTTAATGAAATCTGTTTCTGAGTAACCTAGGTAAGTTTTTTAATTAAACCAGTAATAAAGTTTTCTCTGTTGGGATTGACTACAACTAATGTGTATTGCCCCAGAGTTTTCATTTCTTGTTGGAACAATTCTTTGCTTTCTTCGTTTACAAATTCAATAGCCAGATAACGCGGATTCAGATGATCTCCCACGTGAACTATCAAATTCCATAGTTTTTTATTATTTATCTCTTTGAATAGAAGCTCCTTAGGGAATCTATATAGCGAACAGTTTCTATCTGTAATTGCTATGACAATGGAGCATTCAGTGAAAAAACGTTTAAATGAATTGAAGAGTTCCCTAGGGATCGTCTGGTTAAACACTTCAGATATTTTATTAAGGCTATCATTAGACCAAGGCTCTTTTATTGTGTTAACATAGGTTTCAGTGATTTTTGGGGTACGATCTAGTTTCATCAGATCTCCTGCTGTAGAGTGGTGAAATCTAGGCACTAGCTGCGTTTTCCTTGAGAAAAACAATCGCGTATTATTTTCACTTTTTATTATTATTATTATTATTATTATTATTATTATTATAATAATAATAATAATAATAATAATAATAATAATAATATCAAAATATTTAAACAAATTAACTAATTGTAGGACATGCATAAAATTATAATCTAAAGTTATTAACCAAACATACAAAAAAATTTATCCAGACACACTTTAAATACTCCAATTGAATAAAAGATATCATTTTGTGTTTATAATATAATAAAATTCCACTAAAATAAATTTAATACATTTAATCCTTATAAATGCATAATTAATTTGAAAGGCTGAGCTTCTAATATTGATTTTCCAAAAGCATTCAACAAGTTAACCCCTGAATTTAAGATGCAGTAGGATTTTAAACCTGAAAAATTGGGGGTAAAAATATCCCCAAATTTAAGATACATATATATACTTAAATATGAACTAATATAAATGCAATAAGCTCACCTAATTTATGGTAAATTTTGCAGAAAATTACTAATATTGATTTTTCAAAAGCATTCAACAAGTTACCAATTACTGTATCATTTCAAATATAAGATACCCCTGAATTTAAAATGTAGTAGGATTTTAAACCTGAAAAATTGGGAAAATTTTCCCCAAATTTAAGATGCATATATATACTTAAATATGAATTAATATAAATGCAATAAGCTCACCTTTTTATGCCAAATTTTCTTCAGATATATAGTACTTTCACTCTCTATTCACTTTCACTTGCATTTTCATTGTCACTATTTCACTAAGGTACAACTTTTTGGGCTATTGCAGCTGAGTGTTATAATTTCTTTGTCAATGTGCTCTTATGTAAAAGTACATTCTTCTATTAAAATCTGAATCATTCTTCTAAAATAATTTATATTTTTACAAATATTCTCTGAAAAAATTTTTTAAAACATATATTTTTACTTTGAAAATCAAAATTAAGATATTATAACTGTCAAAATTGGCAAAATAACAATAAAAGATTTTAAAATATACATTTTCACTTGAAAATTAAAACAAAGATATTGGAATTGTCAAAATTTTGATAGATGCTCTCTTGTGTAGAAAACAAGAAACAATCAATCAGCAGCTTGTAAGGAAGGCTCTTATCTCATTGTTATATTGACTTATTAGTCATAAATAAATTCTAAAGGTTATTTAATAGAGTTTTATTGATAAAGTAATAGTAAAATCAGCAAAATAACATTAAAAATAGTGGTATGAGAAAAAGTTAAAGCTATTTATAAAATTAATCTAAAAAATGATGATTTAAACAAATTAATACTATTCTACACAGGTAACAATTGCAATACTATGTGTATGTATATCATAAAGCAAAGATTTACAGAAATAAAATGTTAAAAATGTTTGTTTCCAATTTAAGAAGCTACCTTCTTTTATGGGTCCAAAATTTGGAAAAAAAGTACATCTTATCTTCAAAGTAATATGGTATTTATTCCGATTCCTTCAGCTATTGACACAGCAATTAATCTTTGTAAAGGATAGTTTTCATAAATTATAATAACTGCAGTGCCACATATTATGAGGAAACTAAGGCCACTGTCAATAATAGAGCCACTTAGCATATGTATGCATACAGAAGAGTGCAAAAGAACAATGACAACATTTCAATATTCCTCAAACATGAGACACAGGCTGGTCATAGGTGTGAACTCTCCAACCCCAAAATTGTGTGCATAAACTAATGACTGCAAAAGAAAGATAAAAGAGACATATTTTATCATCAATGACAATAATGCAATTAATAGAGACAACATATGCTTTGCTATCTCCAGAAGATGGACAAGCTGATTAATTTACATTTACATTTGCATATATTACCATTTAATAATATCACAACAACTATTACTCTTGGCTATGATTATGGGGTATAACACCTCAAAATGCTTAGTCTGGATTAATTCATTTTGATTGTTTGCTATTAACAGCTTTTTTAAGCAGCATTTTAAAGTGCTTGTATATATTAATACCAATGAATATAAATCCATTATCTTTTGGATTACTGTATTTACTGTAGTATCAAATAAAAATATTAATTCAGAAGTTAAATTAGTTTTCACAGAATATTCAAGGCTTTAAGTAGTTTTTGACTAATATAATATGCAGAGTTTCATTAATCCATTGCCTCAAATCAATTTTATATTATTCAATTAAAGGTCAGGTCATTTTCACAAATGTGAAATCAAACTATTCATTAATCCATCAGTTTGAATTCATTTTAAAATACCATTTTACTGTTTTAGATAGTTTTCACAAATATAAAATAAAACAATATGCTAATCCATAAATTTCATTGAATTTTGTACTATTTAGTAGATCATTTATGTTGATGTAATGAATATAATTAAAAACAAGCATTTTTAATCATTAGAGAAAAGACAAATAATTATTCCAGTGTTATCACAAGCTCTAGCATTCCATAAGTAATTCTGAAAGTTTATAGTTAAATCAAATCATTAAAATTTTATTTTTTAAATGTATTATGGAATGATAAATGTTATTAATAATTTAATTTTTCCATTTAGGACAATGTAGAAGAAACATTTTTCCTTAAGAGGCAAGAGTCTAACTGGTTTCTACTCAGACATGTTAGTGAAAAATAACAAAATGGCTAATTTTAAGTTTAAATTTGATGCCGTTTTTCAAAACACTGTAATTAAAAAAGACTAAACAAATTTTGACAAGTGGTTATATTTACAGGTTTCTGCCATGTGGTTGGTGATTTTATAATTTTATACTAACAATACTTCACTTTTTTGATTTGTATGGGAATATTCTGCTCTCAATCCTATGGAAACAGGCAGAAGCAGATAAGATTTGAACGTTTCAAAAGTTTAAGTACCAAATATGAAACAAACCATATAAAATGGCAGGTAATATTATTTTGAATATTAAAATGCTGTATTACATTAAATAAACAATAAAGTATGATACACAATTATTTATTTTACAATCAAAAATAATTTATAATAATAAACATTAAACTAAATGATTTTTGTTTTATTTTTAAAATTATTATTTTTAATTAATAATAAACCCATTTATTTAACATTAAGAATAAAAAAACTATTTAAGTATTTTATGACTATACCTTTTCAACACAAACACTTATGCATCAATATGGGTTTAAATGTAATATATAAAAATTGTTATCCTTATTAGGTGTAATATTGATTGTCTAATTATCAAAATAAAAATTACTATTAGATTAATAATATTTTTAAATATTTGTAGTTAATATAGTATCTTTTTATACTATATATATATATTCCGAAATCGTTTTTATCCGTCTGTGTTTTTATTTTTCTTAAATATCAATTGTGCTTAAAAAAAAATCAAATTACATATTCTTGAGACATTGTAATTGATAAAATCTGTATGGGAGACATCTTGAATAATTTTAATAATCTAACGTAATGGGTAATAGTATACAAGAAAATATAAATATCACGTCCAATCTTATTGTTTACTACAATTATAAAAATAAACATCAATATTTGCTTTATTTGATAAGCCAATAATTTTTTTTAGAGTTTAGAGTAATGATTATTGATTTAGATGTTAAAATATAGTGTTACAATATATATATAATTGTCTGATTTACAATCCTTATAATATCTTGGACCTTCTTTAAAAATGAGTCCCATTTTTAGCTTGAGTATTTTAGACAAAAGTAGAATTAGTAGTTGACTCATTTTCAGCGTTTAATTACGTTTTTAACTTGTATTTTCTTTTATTATATCATAGCTGAAAAAATTGCTTACAAAAATACACTGGATGTTTGTGTTATTCTATTTACAACCTATACTGTTTGTGAAAATATTTAGAAAGTTATTTTATTTTCACACATATAAATATTGGTATCTAATTTTACTGATTCTTATAAAATATTAGATACTAATTAAAAGCAGAATTCTTTTTTAGCTTGAGTATTTCAAACAAAAATACAATGACTCCTTTAAGTAACAAAAATGCAATTGCTAGAAGATATAATTTCAGCTTGTAATTTCTGTTTTTAATTATTTTGTTGAAAAATTACTTGCAAAAATGCAATATTCTCGTTAAAAGTTTTTTTTACATTTGAAAAGTCTTACTTCGCAGTGAAACCGATAGGTTGTGTAAAATTTTAGTTTTGTTTTTAAATTTTTTTGACAAGTTTTGTTTAGTTTTGAATTTGATGTAATTTATTTATATACATGTGTAGTTCCATGCAAAGAGCGATAAAAAAGGCTTTATATTCAATTTCTTTAAAAAAAATTGATATTATAACAATATTTAAATATTCACAATGATGAATTATATATAGATGAAGTATTGCTTAGATAACTCAGTATTTATAGTAGTCAGATTTTAATATTGGCAAGATCGTATGTGCAACGCTTTGGCAGCTGACTTTTGTTGTTGTTGTTCTTTGGGTAGATAATTGTGTATATATGTGAATACTTGCACACAAACAAGCTAATTCTAATCCTTGTAGCTTTTGTTTTTTTAATTAAACTTGATTATTTAAAATGAAAATAAAATACTTTAAAGGAAGAAAATCGCTTAGTTTATTTTTAAACAGATATCTATCGATAACTGACTGATAAGATAGTTTATTTTATAAAAAATATTTTACAAGGTTACAGTAATTATTTCATTTACTAACAATATTTCCATCCTATTAAACATATGCTATTAAAATTAATTTCTTTTCAAGATACCGAACATTTAATAGATAGTTCAAAAGTTCAAAACTACTAGAACGTAGATCTTAATTTTTCGCTGGTAGCTACATGTTTCATTTTAAATATTAAAATATTTAAATAATTGGATTTATATAATGGCTGCTTCTAGTCATGTTGCTCTGATTATAGGAAGTGCAAATGGCATAGGTAAAGCGACAGCAATCAAATGTTTAAAGAATAACATAAAAGTAAGTATTAAACTGAAGTTGGCTAGTTTGTTTTTTTTTCCCAGTAAAATACAAAAATGTACTACAAATATTGCTTATAGAATGATTTAAAGCACATTCAAAAAATTTTAATATGTAATGGGCAAGAGAAGTGGGGGAGGGGTATTACTCATGAGACTGTGATTATGAAGTTGGTTTGCATTATCAAAAGTAAATTTTAAAAAATTAGAAATTTATACATCAAATTTTATTATCATTATTCTTCTTAGCAGGCATGGTGATACGATAGGGAACTTAAGAAATAAAGATTCCTAAAGTTAATTCTCAACTGGTAAAGCAAAACAAAACAAAATAATCTCACTTTCACTATTTGCATGGAAATGTTGTACTCAACTGACACTCGAGTGTTTCATTAGTAACTTGGTCTCACTTGAATGGAATTAATTCATCAAGCATTTGAGAGTTCATTCTCAATTTCATCAAATTGTAGAATGATAGATTAAAGAGCTAAATATTTTGGAGATTTATTTTCAGTTGAGTAATCTAAAAAAACTCGGTTTAATTACTTAATTATAATGTTAAAACTGCCACATGGGAATAGAGAAATTTTGTATATTCCTGATTCCCTGCCTATTTCAACCAATCCACAAATCACTTAGGTTATTTTATATTTACTAGAATTATATATTCATAATTATAACAGTTTTTACTTTGTAACTTGACAAAAATTACAGAGAAATAAATAATGAATCGTTTATCGTTGAGCTTATAAAGAAAATTCATGAAAAGTTGAAGCCTCAGAAATAATAACGTTGGAGTCATGATTGACAGAGCTCCAGAATCATCATTCTACTTTTGCATTAAATCAAACAGGGCAAACAAATTAATGAGATATAGAAACTTTTTTATATATATTATTGCTCTGCCCCCTTTTTATGTTTCTATTTGAGAATTTTTTTATGAATCATTTCCTCTCTAGCTGGTTATTTTTATGACTGCACAATGGCTTTGTATCATTAAGTTTTGTATTTTAACTATGTTAATGCTGACATGTCATATTTCATAAAATGTTTAATTTTAAATAATGTTTGTTCTTCAGAGGTTACTTCTAAAGATTAATATATTTCTAAGTTCCATAATATTTTATAATAATGTGGAGTACACTTCTTTTCTTTCATTTTTTTTTTTTTGAGATAATGATTTCATTTAAAGATTAAATAAATAAATTGGGTGACAGCAGTTTCTTCAAAATTCTCGGGCAGACCTCAAAACTTTCTTGGATTTCCTATGGTGCTGTCCAGGTCATCTATGAGAAGAGCACTGCAAAACAGCATTCTAGAAAAAACCAAAAAGGTTGCAGGTGCTCTCTCAGGGATCTACTTATCACTCCCGGGTAAGGCAGCACTGATTAACATGTTGGTGCTTCTGTGAATTAATTACTTTATACCACTTCTTAAACCAACCAGGTCCTTTAAACTCTGTCTGCACTGGCATCTTGTGGAAGAGGAAAACATTAATCATCAGTTTAGCCAAGATGCAGAGACTGAAAGACCTGAATGGGCTCAGGTTGCATGATCTCAACACCTTCTTCATTCAGAAATCCCTATCAATGCTTAAGGCAATGAATGCAAGATTGCCAGTGGACTCATTACAGGATGAGATTGAACCTACTGACATGCCACCACACATACAAAGTAAGTGGGCCATGGAGCTGCTAGCATATGCCGACAAATTCTTTAAAGTTACAGCATCAATTATTGACAACACTAATACTTACTGGCAAGTTTACAAATACATTCACACAAACATTACTGAAATAACTACTGTGCTTGATTTATCTACCAAATTACTAATCAGAAAACTAAAATTTTGCTACTTGGAGGCCAAACATATTGACTTCATCATAAAATTTAATTTGAAAGCCTTGCCAACAAATCATTTTTTTTTTTGGTAAATCATAGAAATTTCTCAAAAATAGAACCACTATGTAGCTTATGTAAAGTGGCAGATGAAACTATTGAACATATTTTTACTGCTTGCCCATTTTTGAGTCCTACTAGGGAAAATATCATAACCAGAGTATTGCCAGCTAACATGAAGATTCTAAGAATCAGAGATGCTATAAAGAGTGGTGTCTTTGCTGCAATTAAAATGGGAATGTTCCTGATTCATGCCATGTGGTTAAAAAAGAATTATTTTGGTTTTTAAACAAGGAAATAAAGAATCATGGGAGGTGTGCAAAAAATTTATCCGAAGGACTACGTTTAGGGATCACTTAGTAATGCAGGAAAAGCTCTTCAGGGACACTTGGGGGCAACTTAGGCCACTGGATGAAGAGCCTATCCTCAGACATGCTAATTAAAAATTAATTCAAGATTTAAAAATGGTTCAGTTAGATGGAGACTGACAAAGGATCACTGCCAATCAAAATACGGACTGCACAATGATCACTGGCTAAGCCACTAAATGAAGAGCCAGTTGTTCTGATATAAAACTAGTACACCATAATTATAGACTAAGTTTGAATGATGAGCTTCTTGTTCTGATCATGAAAAAATTTGTCATAATAATAACTAATGTATCAAACGGATATATTTTCTAATTTGGAAAATTATTTACTAATAATTGTCATAATACGTGTAACAAATCCAAACAAATGTATACCAACAAGATTTATATTGTAATTGTATATGTATTTTCCTTAATAAAAAAAAAAATAATAATAATTAAAATTTTCTGCTACTCTATCATAGCTCTAAACAACGCAGGCATTTGAAGATTGGATTCTAATTGCACATCGTATTCATTAATATAGTTGTCAATTACATCAAAAAGCATATAAATAACTAAAATATTTTTAAAGACTATTTTTAAAAACAGGACAACTATTTTTTCAACAATAGTACAATGTTTTAAATAAAATTATAGAAATTACAATTACGTATATATATTGTTCCATCACCTATTCATAAAATATATAAACAAAGACAACAGAATAAAAGTTTCAGATATATCTAAGAAAGTTATTCTATATGGAAAAGGAGAAACATTTGGTTTAATGATCACATGTATTTTTCAATTATATATATATAATCTTGATGTTGGGTTAAAGTTTTTATTTTGAATAAGAATATATTTCTAGATAATCAAAAATGAACTTGTAGATCAAATTGTAATAGTATATTTTTTTGTTTATCATTACAATGTAGAAAATTTGTTTTATATGACTTGATATTGACATTACATTCTTTTCCCTAAAGACTATCATATTACAATACAAATTATTAACAATTTTGCCATTTATGATTTAGAATATTAAGGTGTCAAAATTTTATCAAAAAAATATAACACTTTAATATATTATATAATTTAATAAAATAACATTTAACAGAAATCTTTCAGATTTAATGAGTGAAAATAAATATATTCATTACTAGATATAAATCAAATTTTATATAATTTGGTTAATCATATTTAAATAATAGTAATGAAAAATATGTAGATTTCTTTTGTACAAATTATAATATATAAATGCTTTGGGATATGATAATAGAGAAGCTGCCTTGCAAGCAAGTAGTTGGTTGCAGACGGTTGTGGGTTCGCGTCCTGGGCGATGATATGACATATGAGAAAAAAAAAGTAAGATATGAATTGAAAAAAAGGCTTATTTCTCATTTAATCTCTGCTGACATTGATCATCTCTCCTTTTCCCATTGCTTTGTTAATTCTTCGTTATTCAAATACTTTAACATGTCAAGCCTTGCTAGCCGAGAGGTCATCGCAGCTGCCTTGCAACCAAGTAGTTGGTTGCAGACAGTTGTGGGTTTGCATCCCGGTCGATGCTATGACATATGAGGAAAAATAAGTAACAATATGATGGTTTAGCATTTTAAACATAATAATCAAGCATATTTTTGTCAACAGAAGGACCTTCCAAACTATGACACAAGATAGCGACTTTTATAAAGAGTCCCTCTGTTGGCAAAAATATGCTTGATTATTATAAGTTTTAAAGCACATTGAATACAGGTTAATGCTTGTTCAAACTATTTACATATGCTTTCTGTGTGCTCAGTAGATTAATTACTACCCTTCAATAGTAGTAGTAGTAGTAGTAGTAGTAGTAGTAGTAGTAGTAGTAGTAGTAGTAGTAGTAGTAGTAGTAGTAGTAGTAGTAGTAGTAGTAGTAGCAGTAGCAGTAGCAGCACAGCAGCAGTAAGAGGAGGAGAAAGAAGAGAACAGATTTATTGCTTTGAAGTTCATAAAAAATTGAAGTATGGCAAGTGACCAAGCTCAACAGTAATCCATGGATGTTGGAAGTTAGAGTCTGATACTTTATCACTGCATTAAACTATACAGAGCATAGTTTTAAATAGAATTAAACTTACAGGCAGTGATATAATTCCATTAGAATAAAAAAAAATCATGACTTATTTAAATTCTATTTCTATTTTCAGCCTTTGAATTGCATGGGCTATCTTGCAATATTTTTTCATTTGTTAAACTGAAATGTTTCATTTTAATATTGTGGGTTTTTTTTAAAAAAGTAAAGGCTCTATGTTGTATTGATAGGAAATTTGCTTATAATAACTATGACCTAAGTTTGTGTAAAATTTGATATGCTCAAACCCCAATCAATCATAGGATTTTTAAGCTAGTTAGACTATAGTCAATTCAACCAACTATACAATATTTTTTATCAAATGAGCATCTAACCATGCTTAACTAGCAGATAAAACAAGGCAGGAAATTTCTCAAACTTTTTTATCAGCAAAAAATTGGCAAGTCCATTGAAGTAAAGCTTCCTTTCACTGTTCTCTGTGAGAGGTTATTAAAAAAAATCTTGTTCTGGTATGTGTTGTTTAAAAACTGATTTATCTATTTCTGTTAAATTTAATTGACATTTGACTGCTAGATATTTATGCAGATGATTTTAAATAAAAATACTTCAATTGTTATGAGTCTATACATTATTTATAAGTAATGCATGGATAAAATGTATATAACACGAAAGTTAATAATAGCTTTTATGATGTGTCAATGAAAATAATGACTTATATTGATATTAACACTATAAATTTTAAATTAAAGTTGTCAAGTGTTGTTAACCGAGAAGTTATCGCAGCGGCCTTGCAAGCAAGTAGTTGGTTGCAGACAGTTGTGGATTCACATCCTGGCTGATACTATGACATATGAAAAAAAAAAAATTAAAATTAAAGTCTTAATTAATATCAGAACCTTTATTGTAAAATAAGTTTTAATAAAATAATAAATACAAAATATTGCAATAATTTTGTTAGAATTATATTATTAAGCTTTTAAAATTACTTTGTCTATTATATTTTTAAGGTATGCCTAGCTGATATTAATACTGAATTAGGCAAAGAAGTCTGTAAAGAATTTCAAAAGCTATATGGGCTTGAGAAAGTAACATTTGTTCACTGTGATATCACATCAGCTACTGAATTAGAAGGTAATTGTTTTTAATTATTCATTAATTTTTTATAAATTTTAATTTAAACTTTTGTTCTTGATGCTTATAAGATTTAAAACTTAATTAATATTTATCATAAAAATATGCAAGATCTTCATGTATATTTGTACAGTGACCACATCAGTCTATCATATCCATGATTTTGAGTTTGAATCTAGGTTAAATGCAACTCAAATTTTTTTATAGTTTATAAACAATTTAAGAATTCTCTTTTGGAAACCAGAATACTTGTCTATGCAATTAGTCAGTACTATATTGCTGTTTTATCTAGGATATAAAAATAACAAAGAAAATCATATACATTAACAACTGGAGATCTTGTGGAGATTCCTTCTTTTTCATTTATTCTTTAGGCAGCTGTTGGAAATATCCCTGCAACAGACTATTCAAAGCTTGCATTTTTGATATAAAAATATGTATCTTTATTATAAAATAGTTTGATTAAATTAACTCTAAATTGAAACTCCAGAGCAAAGTGCATTAAATGGGATATCAAGCAATAACAAACTATTATTAATGACATTAAGTATTGAATATTAGCTTATAACTTTACAATCCTAATCCATCTTATTTTAAAATTCAGTTTATGCTTATTTATTATAAAATGTAAAATCTCATAACTTTTAATTTAAAAGTTGTTAGCATTTAATAATTTTGTTTCACCAATTACTTTACTTTCTTCACAAACTTAAATATATACTATATGACAAATAATTACTCTTATGTAGAATTAAAATAAAAATTATATGTTTGAAATATATTTAGCTTTCAAATTCTACTTTTTAAAATCTATTTTAAAAAGCTGATCATTTTAACAAAGACTATTCTAAATTATAAATAATAATTACATTAATTAGTTTATAATTGTATGATAAATTCATAACTTCTATTAAATAAAAGCGAAAGATAAATACAAATTGCAATCATTAACACTTTAACAAGTGTAAATATTTATATTGTAATCATTCAACATTTGATTTTGATATAAATTCTTTCTGTATAAGAATTTAATAAATTGCAATTAATTTGTAAAAAAATATAAGATTATAATATTAATATCATTTACTTTATTACTTTGACAATGCTTTATGTAATTACAACCCACTATTGACAGTTTCAATTCCCTCAAAAATTTTCTTCAGAACTTCTACTTATATTTTCAAAGCTTTTATAAGTAGAAGTCCTAAAGAAGATTTTTGGGGCAATTGAAACCATAAATAGGGGATTATAATTGTTTAAAGCATTATAAAAGTAATAAAAAAAAGTAAAGATATTAATATTATATGGATTTGGCAGTGCAATATGATAGATAAAATTAAATATAAAAGTACAAATGAAAATCATATTTGGACTTTGCAAATATAAAAATAATAATAAACATAATACATAATAAGAAATTGGACAGCATAAAGAAGAGTCAGCTCAGATAATGGTAAATTTGTTGAATGAAATTTCTTTTTAAAACAATAAATGTAAAGCCATCATAAACCTATCAAATTTGTTTCAAAATTTATAATTGTATTTATAATTTTTAAAACATTATAAACATTACAGAGGTCTGTTTTAGAAAAGGTTTTAATAATTTTAAGGAAATAATTTTCTGTTTATTATTATGATTGAGTTTAACATATTTTTAAAAATGAAGCATTTTGAATAAAATGAAATTGTAATAATGTATACTTTTGTTTTTAAATAATTATTATACAAATATTTTGTAAAAATAATCATAGATATTTAAATAAACTATGAAAATGAGGCAATTCTTTTTCTAACCATTAAGAATAAAAATATCGAGTGTTCCATTAGTCTCACAATTGCTCTCTATCAATCAGCATTCTAATAGACATAGTTTAATTCCTTTGAACTTTATTTTGACTGTAGATTTTTGTATACTCTTTTATTCAGAATTTTTTAAAACTAATAAATCAATGCCATTTCTATTATCAAAATGAATACAAAACTGGCAAAATAGTTTTCCTGATAATAACAGGAGATGGAAGAAAAGTTGAAGGGTCATCGGTGTTTTCTTAAAAAATCTCCAACAAAATACTCTGTTACTATTAATAGCAGTGTTAATGTTAAGGATACAAAAATTTAATGAACATAAAATAAGAAAGGTACAATATTAAGTAGTGAATGTTTGAGTTTGTGATGATGTTTTGTTATATTTATATGTTGGATTATTTCTATCACCTAACATTAAATATTGGATGTCTTTAAAGAAATTTTTATTTATATTTTCCAATTACCTTTAATTGTTAGAGTTTTGCTTTAAATTTCTGTTTTTAATAATCTAAAAATCCAAGTTTTATTCCCATTTTACTTCTCTCACTGGACAGTCCAACAACATCTGAAGAAGAGGAGAAAATAATCCCACTATATACATTGTGAACAGGCAAAAACTCTCCATATAGTAGTGCCACCTTGAGCTAACCAGAGTAATCAATAGATGCCAGAAGGCTTGTGCATAAAATCCCTATCTAGTGCCTACTCATCCAATATCCCCAGACTAGTTTCTGGCTTGTGGCCTTCATCAGTGAGGAGCCCTGGATCTGAAAGCACTGCATCTCCATCTTAGATCTTAGGATCTAGGTGCAGTGTTCTCAGATCCAAGGCTCCTCACTGATGAAGGCCACAAGCCAGAAACTAGTCTGAGAATATTGGATGAGTAGGTACTAGATAGGGATTTTACGCACAAGCCTTCTGGCATCCATTGATTACTCTGGTTAGCACAAGGTGGCACTACTATATGGAGAGTTTTTGCCTGCTACTAACAGTTATGTGCTAGCATGAGATGGTGATCATGTGTTGTTTAGTGGTTTAAATACATTGTGTTAAATTTCAACCTGTGGGCTGTTACTAATAGTTGAAGGTAATTAGAAAATTCAAATAAATTTTAAATTTTTTTTTAAAGACTTTCAATAAACAATGAAAATATTCCAAAAAGTACAATTAATAGTTGAATGTCTTATTGCTTTAGAATTTATCAGAACTTTGAATACTGGAAGTCACACAATAGAACTGTGATCCACAGAACTTGAGCTCTAGAGTAAGGATACTTATATACAATAATCTCCAAGGCTAATCTGTAATCTAATTTATCAAGAAATGAATTGATAAATTGCATTAAAGAAAAATATTCACTTTAAGAGATTGAATTATTTGGAAAATACTAATTAGTGTATATAGATTAAAAGTTTATTTAAAAATACAGGTATTGTAATATTAAATTTTTTTGAATAAAATATTTATATAACAGCTGGAATATCTAATAATCAATTTGGTAATCTCTTAGATAGTATTGAATCATTAAATTCTAATAATGACATGCTATTAATTGGTGATTTTAATTGTTTTTTGAGCTTAAAAATCTTCAATATTTGTGATAAGTTTTACGAACTGTAAACATTTGACCCAGAACAATTATTGTATTAAAAATTTGGATCAGTAGTCAGCCATCTTTTTTTATCCTGATCATTATTTTTGTATAAAATATTTTGTACTTAGCTTGGTCAGTTGGATAAATCAAAGATATAAAAAAATAATTATCAATAAAATTTGTATATATATATATATATATATATATATATATATATCATGAAAAATCTTAGTAATAAAAATGCATTAATATTTATATAAAGATTAAAAGTATGTTATAATGCAAACTCATTCACAAAAAATAATGAGAATAGTTTGTAGAAAAATATATTATTTTTTTTATCAAATTATTTTAAAAAAAAACAAAACTAGAAACCACAAGTTATGTTTCCATAAATTAAAAAAAAAGGATTTCACTTTTTTAATATATGTGCCTTACTGATTTTATAATAATTCAATGTTGTCATGTTGAGTACAGAAACTTTTAAACCCAAACACAAAATAGAACCTTTATAAAGATGAGAGTCGTCATCCATATTATCTTTAACCTAAATTCTGATTTATATAAGTTTGAGGGAATAAAGATGTTACTCTGTTCACTTTTAAATCCATTACTTTCTTATATACATTAGCATTTGCAAAATCTTTCAATTCCCTACATGTTAATATTACAAATTTATAGAAATTATGTAGTGTTCAGATTTATTTATAAAGCACATAGATTGTATAAATTAAAAAGAAAGGATTTCATTCTTTTTAACATATGCACCTTACTGATTTTCTAAAAAAATCAACACTTTCATGTTGAGTATAAAGAAAACTCTCAAATGCAAACACAAACCAAGATGCTTCAGATTGGCCAGTGTAAATAAGATTTTAGGTTAAAGATAAGATGGCTGCTCTTATCTTTATAAAGTCTCTAACTTGTATTTGTGTTCGACAGTTTCTTCTATATTAAACATGATAGCATTGAGTTATTATAAAATTAGTAAGGAGCTTATGTTTAAAAGGTGAAATTCTTTCTTTTTAATTTTATACAATCTATGTGCTTAATAAATAAATTTGAACATTGCATAATTTCTATAAATTTGTAATAATAACTTGTAGGAAATTGAAAGATTTTGTGAATGTTAATGTATGTAAGAAAATAATGCATTTAACACTGAATAGAGTAACATCTTCATGCTTTCAAACCAAGATGTTTCAGATTGGACTATATAAATCAAAATTTAGGTTAAAGATAAGATGGTTTCTCTTATCTTTGTGAACACTCTATCTTGTGTTTGGGTTTGAGAGTTTCCTCTGCATTCATCATGATAGCATTGAGTTATTATAAAATCAGTAAAGTGCATATGTTAAAAAGATGAAATCTTTTTTTCTTTAATTTCATATAATTTATGCACTTAATAAATAAATCCAAACATTTCCATAAATTGAAAATATAACTTTAAAACTATACATGTTTTCCTTAAGGTTTGTAATGATGATGTTCTAGTTCTATTTTTATATTGAACTATTTCCACCATCTAATATGAGTAAAAAATTAACTTTATTTAAATATTCCAAGTACATTCAACTGTTAGTAATAGCATATACTAAACCGTTTGGTGTGCTATTGCTAACAGTTGAATGTATTTGGAATATTTAAATAAAGTTAAATTTTTCTAAAGTCATTCAATACTCGTATTAGATTATGAAAATAGTTCAATATAAAAATAACAATTAGATCAATGACTTCTCCTTTGCTATTTTTGTCTGCACAAAAGTCTCTAAATGTAATTTCTAATTTGATATTTTTATGGGATCACAAGACACCGAATTGCTATGCATCAATTGCTTCCTTAATAGATTTAAAATAAAATTAATTTGGGAGATTTGTTCACAGATATAAAATGAAGTAAAAAATACATATTGCTATTTTTGTTTCATTGTAAAAACAGTTTGGAAACGAAGTTTAAAATTGTATTATAATTTTCTTTATATATTTGATACTTTTTTCACAGTTTTTTTTTTCATTTCTTTGCATTTAAAAACTTTTTAAAATCAATTAATTTTATTTTCAGGTTATCGATTCCCAAAAAATAAAAACAGTACATCGTTTTTATATTTTAAGTTCCATCAAAATTAAATATTAATTGATAAACTGAATAATTATTGATGAAGTATGAATTCACTGAAATAATAGTTTATTTTTGTAAATTTTCTAATTCAGAAAGCTATTTTTCTGGGAAATGATTACTGAATTAAATAAAATGTATTTGTAGATTGTCAAATGACCTGAGGTTAGAAGTTGCCAAAAGTTGGTTTAGATAAAGCTTTTGATTTTACATTGTCCATTATTAATAATCTTTCATTGCCTAAATTCACATTTCTACTTGTGAAGTCTGATCTACTCTAACTTCCTACTGATTTCTATCTATATCCTTGTTATTTTGAGGACCTTAAAAGGGGTAATTATTTTAGTCCATACTTTGAGAATATAAATGAACTGATGTAGCTCAGATATGGCAAATGAAAAATTAGATGAAATAAATGATTTGGTGGAATGTAAACTTGTTATTTTAAGTCAATAAAATGATTAATTCTTCTGAAAGATTTTCTAATAGTCATTAAAAGTAATTATTGCTAAAAATAAATATAATTTTTAACTGCCCAGCATAATACAAAGTGGTAGACTCTGTGGCCCTCTCTGCTACTTCTGCTTGAACTTCTTACAAATTCTCCAAGCAGTAAACTATTGGATATTTTTTATTCATTTTTTTAATCTACAAATCTTCTCATATGCCATGTATTTACCCATGTTATCTATTACTGGAACAAGATAAAAATCAAAATTTAAAACTTATTTATTGATGGTGAAAAATGGTATGGCTTGCACTGAGTGGTGCTACTATATGGAGAGTTTAGCCTCTGTGTAATCCTTCAATTTATGAAAATAAAAAACTTAAATTGTGAGCCCTAATTCAAAATTAATGGTTATAGTAAAAACATTTTGCAATTGATTAACTTATTTTTTAATAATAATATTTATTCTTCTAATAATTCATATGATATTTCTCTAGTTTTCTAATATTTCTGATTATGTTTTTTGTAAAATTTAGTCTTCAATAAGTATTGCTGGAATTTTGGGGACTTAAAAATAAATCTTTAATTGGTTTTGATGGCATATTCACATTTATTCATAAAAGTTGCATAGATATTAAGGTTTATGTTCTCCCCCTCTCCTTTAATATTTTATCCAAAAATCAGTTTTTCCCAATAGGTTCAGAACTATTAAAATTGCTTCTTTAGATAAAAATGAACATAAAGATAGTTTGAAAATTGGTATAAGCTCATCAGTTACATAAAATTATTTACAATCATTTGAAGATAAAAATAGGGGATTTGAACTCAGACTTACAAGCACCCTTCAACTATCCACACTACCTCATATAACTGATACACATGGCAACATGCATGTAGAAAATATAAATAGTCACCAATGTATGTATTTCATGCTAAACCAGCACTCATCAATTGGCCC
The DNA here is from genome assembly GCA_028023455.1 of Epiperipatus broadwayi. Lineage (NCBI taxonomy): Eukaryota > Metazoa > Onychophora > Udeonychophora > Euonychophora > Peripatidae > Epiperipatus > Epiperipatus broadwayi. The sequence goes on along the minus strand of JAQFVV010006281.1, from coordinate 5,402,886 downwards.
AGATTATCATCTGCCACACATATGTATAATCAGTGCTCAGTTTATATTAAGATAGCAAATCTTCACACATTAATGGACAGGCTTCATTCTACCCCAACCAACAACTTCTCAGCCAAACAGAGTGATTTCAGACTTTTAGCATTGTTTCATAATAAAGAGTTCTGCTAATTATTAAATAGTAAACATTTTTCTGATATATTATAGGATATTAATAAACATGACCAAGTTGAGATCTTTTTTACTGAACAGGATAGCATCTTTCACTCATTTTATAATTATTAATAAGTAAGATTATCTGGGATTAATTTGTATTATATTTGGCCAAACGATAACTTTTTTTTTATTTTAATGATTTTGATGTTTTTTTTCCAATCCAAATATCTTTGACGACAGTGACCTGAAGGCTTGTAAAAAAACTATATATTTTTTTCTTTTCTAGAACTTTAACTTATTAGTAATTTTTTATTTTTGTTTGAAAATCTTTCCATTAGCTGAATAATTTATTCAATCCATTCAAAATTTGCTTATTTTTAAAACAAATTTATACAATTTTAGGCAATAAAAATAAATATATTTTTTGCATTTATTTTAAAAATTAATTTAAAAAAAATAATGTCTCTGTATATGTTAGTTTTATTCTATCAACATTTTTTTCTATCATTCATACATATGTATAATAACTTCATATATAAATAATAATAGATCTCCATCATTAGAATTATTATTTCAAATAATATTTTTATGCAGCATATATTTATACTTTGTCAACAATCTGAATTTTTACACATATAAATGACTGCTTTTGGTAGACACCATTCTTATAAGTAATAGAGAAAATGAATACTGCAGTACTAAACTCAGATTCAGATTCTGTAATCTCTGAACTTTAGATACAACAAGTGATATTTGTTACATACCTCATTTGCTATGAAAACAATTAGCAACTGCTCTTTTTCAATTAAATCAAGATGGCCGATCATATTTTTGATAAATCTACAGTTTTGAGAGCTTATAATTTACCAAAGATGTATTAGTTATTAAATTACTACAAAATTAATAAATTTATTGTTAAATTTTAAATAAAAATCTAATAAATTTTATTAAAAAACTTAAATTTCAATTTTTTTAAACTTATATTATAACATGGGAAGCAACAAAACATTCTTAACATTATCATTATCATACTTTGTTTCAATTCAGCATGTTTATTTTTGTCAGAGTTTTTTTGATAAATTGTCATAATGAGAAAATTTGGGATTTTTCTGTCACAGAATGTGATGCAATGTACTATTTCCAAAGGTACAGGATCCTCTCCTCCTGAAAAGTGTGCAGTAATGTTCACAATATGATTGCCCAATGCCATCATGAATAAAATGTGAATATTGTATTTATATATTTTTTTCATTTTTCTGTTAATAAGTTAATCCAAATAATAATAATAATAATAATAATAATAATAATAATAATAATAATAATAATAATAATAATAATAATAATAATAATAATAATAATAATAATAATAATAATAATAATAATAATAATAATAATAATAATAATAATAATAATAATAATAATAATAATAATAATAATAATAATAATAATAATAATAATAATAATAATAATAATAATAATAATAATAATAATAATAATAATAATAATAATAATAATAATAATAATAATAATAATAATAATAATAATAATAATAATAATAATAATAATAATAATAATAATAATAGAAGCTCATCGTCCTAAGAGGAAAACTCAGTAAGCATTTTTTAAAACTCTTTTTTCGCAAATGTTATATATCAACTTTATATATAAACACTAAGTGTATGTTTATAGAATTAAAAAACAAAAGAAATTAGTCAAATTTCAGCAAAAAAATGGCATTCAATCGCACGTTTCCAATATGGTGATCCCCAGTGAAGAAACGTGTTTTAAAACAATTTCAACTTATGCAGAAATAATCAAAAGTGATCAAAATAGAACCAATAAAACAGCAACCGCCACAAGCAACAATGAAGTTTTAATACAACGTTTTCATCGATCGACAGAGAAGGATATTAGTAAATTAGATCTTTTTACTCCAAATAACGATGAATGCGATAGTATGAACAAAGTTAACTGGGACGAGTCTAGTTTAGAAAAAATATCGGAAAACTTTAACTCGACAGTCCCGAAAGATCTCTTTCTGACATTTAAACGGTTTTTTACTAATCGATCAATAATATTAGCTATAACCGATCAGCACTGTTCATTATTTAAATTTCCCAAAGAATTGCTTTTTGACCTATTTACTAGGGAAAAAATATGGCCATACGTTACCTGTATAGCAGATCATCCGAACTCCAGATACGTTATAATAGAATTCCAAACAGAAATGCAAAGAAACAATTTTAAAGATAATCAAAAGACTTTAAATAATTATGCGCTGGTAGCAATCGACCCCACTAGAAATAGTATAGTAACAGGTATAATGAAAAACGCGTATCTAGGATATCAAAAAGTAGATTTTATAAAAATGATGAAACCATTTGGTGAAATACTCGATTTCCAACCTATGTATTATAGTAATACACCAGTTCCGATACCCAGAAACAGCTATAAATTCAAAATAAAACTTAACGAAAATATTAAACCAATAGACATACCAACACTCGTAACGGATCAAGAAGCGACGTTGTTTCTGTCGATTAATGGTTTAAAACCTCAATGTTCGGAACTGTAAACAACGTGGCCATCTAATACACAATTGTCCGAAAGTATATTGCAAAAACTGTAATTTAAAATTAACTCCAACACACCAATGTCCACGGATAAATCAGCAAATTGATAACAATCCAGCACCGGATGAAAATACAAATAACAGCCCGAAAGAAAATAATGAGAACATAAATCAAGATATTATCTTGAATAAGACTTCCCCGGAAGTAATGGATTATCTTACCTCCACCTATGACCCAGTATCAGACTCAGCCTCCGAAATCAGAAGAAAGCCAGGAAGGCCCAAGAAAACAAAGAGAGGCAGGAAACCTCAGAATATTAGCTTAGATGAAAGCGATAGCGATTTCCCCTCTCCCGCAAAAAATCTCAGCAAGAAAGTTAAAAGTAAAAAAAAAAAAAAGAAGATTCGGAACTCTTTGTTTCCGCGGGGGAGAAAGAATTAATTTCTAATCAGGCAAGTATACCATGTTCGCATTGTATAAAAAAAAAATAAAAGCGAGTCGAACAATGGTAAAACAATAAATAAAAGCGAGTCACACAATGGTAAAACAATAATAAATAAAAGTGGAAATTTAACTAGCTAGTTAAATGGGGGCCCAGTTAATCCTTTGTTTCTTTTTTAAATTTCCAGGTAAACAAATGCTTTTTGCTTTAAACATATATAATTCTCTCTTTCACCTTAATTTTTGTTAGTTTATATAATAGCAATAGAATTAAATAGGTTAAAAAAAAAGTTTTTATATTAAAAATACTAACATGAAATTTAAAGTTTGTTCGTTAAATATTAGAGGTTTAAACGCCATAGAGAAAATATACCAATTGAAAAAGTTGCATGAAATTATTCAGCCACATGTATTAGGTATACTCGAAACAAAAATATATCGTGGTTCTACAACTAACCCAGCACTATACACAAATAACATAGGCTTTACAACTTTCTCCACAGACACTTTCTCACCATCAGCTGGCACAGGAATAATAATAAGTAAAAACAATCCTTTTTCGAGTTTCAAAATACTATATATGGATGCACATATAATAATTATAACTTTTTTACATCTGTCAAATGCAATAAATGTAATATATGTATACATTCCACCTAACACAAAAATGATCAACACAATTATACAAATTATAAACACTAGGTTAGCTACTTCACCTCATCCATCTCTACTCCTCGGGGATTTCAATATGACATATGATAATTTCATAAGAAAATGGCTTCACATGATCGCTTTCCCTTTAGTAAGTGGGGAGAGTTTTCTGCCAGATGGAGCCATTTCTTTCAACAATGGTAGATTTACATCATTAATTGATTTAATGTTCTACTCACCTTCACTTCATCACATGATCAATCTCTCAATAATTAATACTCCCATGTCAGACCATGCTGCATTGATGATTGATTTAAACCTAGAATTCATCACACAAAAATATTTTAACACAGGAAAAACCATGAGGATCCTTCTACCATCGCAAACAACAGAATTCCTATATTCTGAAATATACATACATCTCAATAAAATTAATAAACTAAAAATTGATCCCGCACAAGCATGGCTAACATTTATAAACATTATTTCACACACAATTCAGCATGTTACAAGAAGAGCACCAACACCCACAGGATTATATACATTAGTTGAAAAACTGCATAAAGCAATCATTAATACAATAGACAATGAGAATAATAAAGACAGAACTATAGCACTTAAAAGAACATATAATTTAGCAAAAGACAAATTAAAAGAATATATAGCATTAAAGAAAAAAAAATTATATCTCAAACAAACACATGTATGGACAAAACAATACATTAGATGGTGCCTCAGTCAGCCACCTAAATATAGAGTTCCAACAGCGATATCACAAAATAACAAAACAATCAGTGGTCAATTCATGCTAGATACAATATATAGTTACTTTAAAAAAAAATTACAATCATGTGAATCCTTTGACCCAGCACCTTTTTTTCTAGGAACAGCAGAAGAGAACATAGTGTTTGGAAAGATAGAATTCAAACAAAAAATAGACCAAATCCCAGATTCCTGCCACCCAGGTATGCCTGGGATCCCAAAAAGAGTTTTTTCACACTTAGAAACTCATACTACACAATATCTAGTGAATTTAGCGAATTTGCTTACAAAACAAGTATATAAAATTCCAAACTTAAACCCTATATCAATAGTCCCTTTTTTAAAAAAACAAGAAAGTCCAACCACACTTAAAAATCTTCGTCCAATATCGATGAGCTCACTAGGCATTAAAATACTTGAATCTGTCATCAAAGACAGAATAGAGCCATACATCACTCCAATTATATCCAAACATCAATTTGCCAAAAAAGGCTCTTCAGTTAACCAGGCAGCATTCATCTATAAAACAGTCATAGACACAGTAAGAACTAACAAAAAGTATGCACCAGTAGTAGTACAATTAGACATAAAGTCAGCATTTGATAATGTACTAATAAACAAGCTAGTAGAACTATTAATAAACTCTACAATCCCCAAAGCATATATTTACATAATCACTAATTTGTTACTCAACCGAGAAATATATATTACTTTAAATGGTAAAACAGCTACATCAATAGTACCAAACTGTTCCATCCCGCAAGGATCTCCACTAAGCTCACTACTATTTGCAATATATATCAACCCACTAATTAAGGAAATTGAAAGAAAAATAAATGGAATATACATACAACAATTGGGCTCCTATGTTCCATGCATTGCTTACATGGATGACATATCTGTCTTCTGAAAGAGCAAGAAACAGATACCCAAACTTTTAAAAATAATAGCCAATTATTCCAACACATATAATCTTAATGTTAATGTTGAAAAATCTTGTGCCTGGAAAATTTACACCTCGACTCCAATTACAGATTATTTCAAGGGAAAGCCTAGCCCTTTTTTAGGTTTCCCTTTCCATCTCAGCGCAATTGCAATGAGAACCCAAATTCAAAATAATTTGAGGGAAAAGATTGTGAAATTGATAAATTCAATGGAAAAGGCATATCTATCACTATATGCCAAAATATCACTGTTTAATATGCTAGTAATAACCAGAATAATTTATTTCTCTCCGATTGTGTTTTTCACAAGGGGTTTCATTAACAATATTTATACTTTATGCAGAAAGTTACTGTGGGGGAAAAAAACAATATCTGTTTCCATCAAAAAACTACAACGGCCATTGTCATTGAATGGACTTGGTTTACACAATTTACACATTTTCCGTATACAGAAAACAATAAACATCATAGTAACTTGTAATAAAATATATCCAATAATATCACATACAATGAAAGTGACACCAACAGATACACCACCACCATTCAAAGGTTATTGGAAAGCACTTCTGAAACCAATAATGAATACAGATATACCTCCTATACAAACAGATGGTACTAAATATAAATACTGGCAAACATATAAGTTCATCTATCCAGAAGTACAAAACACGGTGGAAACACTATTGGCAATTAATAATAAGCAATTAACCAAAAGATATAAACATTGGTCATTAGAACCAAAATATTTTGACTTCCTGATTAAAATAAATCTGGAAGCACTTCCGACATTAAATTTTTTAAAATATAAGGGATACTACCATAACATAGATGACATATGTTCCATCTGTCATCGAGAATCAGAAACAATAAATCACTTCCTATTCACTTGTCAAGGACTTGAAAACACTCGCAAAATGATCTGCAATATCACAACACGGGAAAATACAACAATCAGATGTTTGCTACAGGCATATGAAAAAGGTATATTTTCCAGTATTAGGGCTAGTACATTTATCCTTTATGCTTTCTGGTGCACAAGATGTAATTTTAGTATAAACACAAACACCAGAAGACATCAAAACACAATTAAAAATAAATTAATACAAATCCAACAAAGAGATAAAAAAATAACAGGAACACAAACATACATTGACACATGGTCTCAAATGCGACTCGCCTCAAATCTATAACATGGTATATTGCCTTCAAAAAACAAATGTTTTTTTTTTTTTGTTTTGTTTTGTATGCTCTGGTAGATATTTTTTTTCCTATCCATCTTTGTAAAAAGTTTTGCAGTTTTGTTTTTTATTATTGTGGGATTTTTTTCCTTTTTTTGTTTATTTGATCCAATTTTTTTTCTTTGTATATATATATAATTTTTTTTATGTATGTGTTATCATAATAATAATATGATGTATTTTTTTATATGCTCAGGTAATGAATTTTTTTATTCTATTATAATTTTAATAGATTTGCTTTCAGTTTAATTTTTTTGCTATTGTAAAGTTTTCTTCCTTCAGTTTTATTAATCCAACCATTCATTGTATACAATTTATTTTTTGTTGCTTCCATTTTTTTGTGTGTGTTACCTTTTTTTTTAACAATGTAATACAAAATTTTTACTATGTGTGTTTTTTCTATTAACAAAAAAAAAAGGTATTGCAAATGTATAAACTCTGTAACCTTTTGTTTTCTTTGTGAATAAAGTTCCTTTGAAACGTAATAATACTAATAATAATAATAATAATAATAATAATAATAATAATAATAATAATAATAATAATAATAATAATAATAATAATAATAATAATAATAATAATAATAATAATAATAATAATAATAATAATAATAATAATAATAATAATAATAATAATAATAATAATAATAATAATAATAATAATAATAATAATAATAATAATAATAATAATAATAATAATAATAATAATAATAATAATAATAATAATAATAATAATAATAATAATAATAATAATAATAATAATAATAATAATAATAATAATAATAATAATAATAATAATAAAAAAAAAAAAAACTGTAAATATTGTAATTAATTTTTCCACAATGATTTCTGTTTTTTTTTAAATAACAGTGGTAAAAAATAAAATGTACATCTTGCATTGGTGGTCGAGAGGTCAGCACGACTGCTTTGCACTTGCAGGCAGTTGCCCAGGTTGCGGGTTTGCGTCCCGGCCGATGCTATGACACTTAAAAAAAATAAAATAAAATGTAATTATTAAATACATTTCTGAGCAGACATTTTTTTTTGCAAATATTCTTTGGACCCCCTCAAATGGTAGATTTATCAAAAATATGAGCTGCCATCTTGGTTTACTTAAAAACTCACAAGTACCCCCTTTTTCTTGCATTGTTGCATCTTGGCATTTATAAAAATAAAAAAAATTAAGCAGAAAAATTAAATAAGTAATTTTCTTTTTTAATTAGTAAAAAAACAAGTTTATAATTGTATTAATAATCAAAACAGAAATACATTCAAAATGACTTCTTAATTACTTTTTTTACTTTAATCCCCCCAAAAAAATTTATAGAATTAATTTTATAATAGTATATAAATCTTCCTTAAAATACATATCCTGGTTTTATATAAAAACAGTTTTACTTCAATTACATTAAAATATTACAGTTTTGTCAAAATCAAAAATAAATCAAATAAAATATTTATATCTAAGAGAATTTTTTTATATTTAAATTAAAATAATTCACTGCATTTAAACATAACTAGAAATATTATTGCTCAATTAATCAACATTCAAATCATTTCAGATTTTATTTTAATATTTATATAATTAATTTTTTCCTTTTCATGTTTTTGTTACGTTTTAAGCTTTAAATATATATGCCCACACACATTATCAAGATTACACTTTCACTATGTCATGTGCCATGAAACACAATCTGTCTCACTAAGAAGATATTTTACACTTATAAGTTGAGAATTAATTATTTAAGAGATTCAGCACTACTCAGGCTTCCAAGATTATATAATGCATTTTATTAGCATGATCATATTCATATTTAACTAAGAATCAAATTCAAAAATGTTATATATTATATTTTGGCATATTTTATTAAGTTTATTAATGAGTATACATGAAAATGCACATGCATGTATTTATATGTACATGAGGTCAAAATTGTGTGTGAATATACCTATATGCATATCCCTCTCCACTGATGTTAAAATGGATTAAAACCAGTTTTAATCTTGTGTGAAAGTAACATAGTAAAGGTATGAAGATACAAGTGTTGATGCTTCTAGAACACTCGAAGAATAAAAGTAATTTTTAAAATGCATGCATAGAGAGATAGGGTGTTCTGTTCTAGTAAATGATAGTATTATAATGGAGTTGAGATAAATGATTCACTGATAAAAAGGAAAAATGAGTAATATAACTGACATTATTGTTATTCCCTTTTTCATAAAATTATTATAATTTATTGTTTAATTAGTCTTTATGTATATGGGTGTAGAATGCATTGATTTTAATGAGTTGATTTATTATTAATTTCACCACTATTGTTATTATTAGTTTGTGTTTCATTTCCGAGTTTCCAATGTGATAATTAGTTATGCTTCAGTATGTAAATTTGTCAATAATTTTTAGATCTATTTTGATAAAATATTCTATTTATTTCTTGTAATATATTGATTAAATCTTAGTAGTCATCTTTAGCATGTTTTCAATTGAATTTATAAGTGAAAAACTGAAATGATTCAATTTTCAAATCAATGAATCAATCAATAATGTTCTGTCCTATACTGGTACAAAGAACTATCACATTATTCATTTATTTCTTCATTCCATTCTTTTCAATTGCCCAGCTCTTCAATTCCATATATCTCTTCTCATTTTTTATATTATCCAGCAATATCATTTTTTTCTGTTTTTTCTTTTTGTTTTTACTCACCATTTCTTCCAAAAGATCTTTCATTAAACTACTCTTTTTCTTAATATATATCCAAACCAGTTATTCTTTTTATATCTAATTTCCTCAAGCAATCTTTTTTCTTCAGTTACTTTTTTCAAAACTTCATTTGTCATTTTATTTACTCAATTTTTCCCATCATTCTATATGATCACAACTCAAAAGATTCTAATCTGTTCCTAATTTTTTTACTTATTGTCCATGTTTCACACACATAGCATTTAATTAATCTTTTTCTTAATTTTTTTTCAAAAGTCAAAAAAATAGTTTTTTAATGAATGCATCTTTTGCCAATACTATTCTTTCAATTTCATCTTCACTTTTTCCATCCTCACTCAATCAACTTTCCAAATACTTGAATCTAACCACCTGTTGGACTATACTATCATGGATTTCAACTTCCAGTCTTTTTTGTATTCCTACCTATCTATGGATATTTGGTCTTCTCAATATTAATCTTCATTCTATATTTCATAGAACCCCCTTCTCCAATTTATTCAACACTTTCTCAAGACTGTTTCACTCTCAGCTATAAGAGCTATATCATCTAAATTTTCAAATATAAAATCATTTGACATTTAGTATTTTTGCATTTCATCTTTTATGTTTTCAAATAAAGCAACTAAAATCTATTTAATATAAATAATTGAGAAGAATCATGTTTTTTTGCCTTTTTGCAGAATGTCAATTATTGAAAATTTTTAAGAGTTACATTCTTTAAATAATAATATGATAAATTCCAAACATTATCAATAAGAATGTGAATATTTATAATATTTTAGAAGTCATAAAAAAGAGAAAAATAAATAAATATTGATATTTTTTTTCTCTCTTTAGTAATTTTATTTATCTATTAGTTTTAACTTTTAAAAAATAATAAGAGGGATAAATAGATAAACTTTAAGTAATGTTTATCAGTTTTTGAAAGAAAAGCAGAAAAAAGGTTTTAACATGTTAACTAAAAAATGCTATATTAATTAATTATAGGTGATTTTTCTCTTTATCTCTCTAAAAAAATGTCATGTTTTTAAAACTGAAGTATAATTAAAGGATTATCTGTTTTTTGGTAATTAAAAAAAATGGCTACAGTGGAATTTTTTATGATTAAAATATGATTGTTGATTTAAATTTTAAAAAATGAAGGAATTATCTTTTTTGTGAAACTCTATAGGTCCATGTTTAATGCTGCTATTTCTGAGATAGTCTATAGTTGGATAAATAACAAAGCTGTGTTAGAAATACATTAGGGGAGGCAGGTTATAGCAGTAGACTTCCATATCTAGTCAATAATAGGCATTCTTAATCTAGCTATAGGAAGAATAATAGAAGTTCAGTTGTGAAGAGATCAGTGAGAAGTTAAGCTTGTTGTCTAAAATAAGATTAACCTCACTAGTAGTTTGAAAAAAAAGTTTCTTGAAATAGAGTTTTAAAATGATGTGCTAAGCTTTATCTAAAAAATAAGCATTATCAATTCAATTTGTAACCTGCTCACTAAAAAAATGTAAAATAGAAGAATAATTTTGGAAAAAAATTGCAACAAGCCTTTTGTGTCCATTCTAAAGTATGACAGTCACATCATGTGTTAACCTGACTGAAAATTATTATATTGTAAAATGAATAAATTTAACTTGTGTTAACCTATTCTGGAAATTATACTAATTTGAAAATTATCATCATAATGGAAACTTGAAGCTACAAAAGAAGTTAGTGGAAGAACTTTTAATAGATATAATGGATAAAGTCAACTGATGCTAATATATCCAGAAAATTATTATTATAAATTTAAGCTGAACATGTGATGAAATGAAAAGGAAAACTGATGTGAATAGTCAATGAAATTATAATTACAAAAAAGGACTAAAAGAATAAAATCCATAGTAAAATAAGATAAAGTTGATATGCACATCTTCATTTACACATTTACATTTATAAATCATTTTTAGTATAAGTAATAAATGATAATAATAAATAATTTTGATTGAGTTTTGTTAAAACATGTTTTTTTTTATATTTATTTTATTTCTTCTCCAAAAACTGTAAAAATATATGAGGTCTTTTAATTTTTATAAGAAAAGAAGAAGAGTTCAGTTAATCTTATTTTTTTTGAATCTTTTATTGCTAAATATTGTTTTCAGATTTAATTATTAAAAAAGAGGAATAACCCCCAAAATAAATGTTAATTAATTAGTAAAAGTCAAGAAAATAATCCTATTTGCTATATGAAATTATATTTTGGTATAAATTGTGTTAGATTTAAATTTATTGTATTATTATATTTTTTTAAATTTTCTTATTTATTATTCATTTTTGTTAAAAAATTCTGAAATTATTTTTTTGTGTGTGATAAGGTCTTTATTCCTACAAGTATCTGTTCTGCTGTGTGGCTTAATTTCATCATTAGCATTGTGATTTAAGGGAATTGTAAATTATCCTCATAAACTTTTTTTCTCTTGTTCACAATCTTTAGGGTCTCTGTAATCCTGAACTCTAGAGAAATAATGGTTAATTTATATAGATTTGGATATCTATGTTTGTGTTTGGATATCAAAATGGTTTTCTGGATAGCACAAAGATCAAGATTATCTTTAAAGTTCATTCCTGAATTCTATTTATATGGATTATATATTAATTTATAGTTGTCCTATACACTCACAGTACCATATGATTAGAGCATTGATGATGATCAACATTTATCAAAATACCAACATATTTTTATGATGGACCCTTTAGTACTTAAAATATGTGTCTGCAGATGATTAGTTTTTATATTATGCCCTAAGCTTGACATTGGCTAGATAATTAGCCTACAAATGATATTGAACCTTTTTTAGATCCAGTCACAAGAGATTACTGTTGGTTATTTATTTAATGTTAGTGGTGTAACTTATTATTATTATAATTACTAATTTTATTCTATGCTGTTTCTCTCATGCTTCTTTTATATTTGTTGATGATGACAATTGAGATTATTGTAATATTCTGTGGGGATGATGATATATTACCATCACTCCGTGTTGGCCATCTCTCCACTTTTATCTTTTCATTTGATAAAGGGAATGTAATTAAAATTTGTTATAGGTAACTACACATCACCATACTTTACAATTCAGAAGATGTTTTATTTATATATAATAAAAATCTTATTTTTTTCAATGAGCAAATAGGGTGTTTAAATTCTCTGATTCATAGAATTATAAATTACATTTCTTTAACGTGCTAAATTATATATATATATATATATATAATTATATAATACATTTACTACAGATTATTTTATCAAAAAGCTTACTATAAATCTGCTATTTCCAATGCATATGATTATCAATTCGTTTTCTGTGTATGTAATTAATGGGCTTATAAACGATATGGAAGATAAATTAAACATGTTAAATTGTCCTATTTATGGTGTATGTAATGAAAAAATAAAATGAATTCAAAAATAAAGCTAAATCAACACATTTATCTGTACAAATGAGCTAGAGAAACTATATATATTTCAATATTTTTTAAACATGAAACAGAAGCAAGACATATATTTTATTTTACTAAAATAAAAATAATGTGCAAAGAACATGACAATCATATGAAAAAATCACATGGTTTATCAGGATTGATGAGCCAACTAATTATTAGCATGAGCTGAAATTTGAATGTAACAAAATTATAAATAATGAACGATTTGCATGAAAATTATGCAAAATATTCTGTAATTGAACAAATAGTGATTACATAATTATATATATGAGCAAAAACATTTTCAATTATATTTCTTATCTAATATACATATCAATTCATAACCCTTTTTAAGACAAAGTGATTTAGGAATATTCACATATCGCTATTTATTCTAATCAATAATATAATCTATAGCATTTCTGTATGATGTTAGGCAAAATAAGTATTTCATTGATTATGAATCTTTTTAATGTTCTAAGTTCGACATTAAATTTTTGATTATTTTTATATTATTAATGTCGAATCTAATTAAGTTAAATGATATATATTAATGAAAACAAGTCCTATATCACATGACCTATATAGCTTGCATTACGAATATGTAATAAATAGTGTGCTAATAGCTCTAAACAAGCTTTTTTATGATATATGCCACAAAAGAAAGCATTTGAAATCTTGATCTAGGATTGTTCCCATCCCCAGACTGGTTTCAAGCTATGGCTCTTTTCAGTTGAAGATCTGAATTTGATGACATATAGATGTCTGAAAATTACAGATCTTTTTTAATAGTTAAGTATTAGATAAATGCTTAGCTTGAGTTTGTATTCTGAATCTAATGTCCTAGCTCCTTGTTGAAGAGAGCCATAACTTAAAACCAATCTGGGGATGGGGGCAATTCTAGATAAAGATTTCAAATGATTTCTCTTATGGCATTTAGCATGCTCTTTATTTAATATACATATACAGCATAGATAATTTACAATTGTAATATATATAAAAAATAGCTTGTTAAATCAAATAAGTTTATCAAAAACCTGCCTAAGTTTTGTATATTTGATCATCTATTTGATAATCTATATTTGATATAATAAATACTGAATGAGCACCAATTATTATATTACTTATATATTTATATTTGATATTATATATACACTATATGTAATTATATAATTGAATATTTATAAATACAGTAATCAAATATATTTTTAAAATTTTATCCACCTAGTAGTATTTTTGACTATCCTTGTAGTCTTTGTCAACTAATACTTTGAAAGTAAACATTAAGATCACATAATTGTGGAAAGGTTAGCCTTTCAAAGTGTTAGTTAACAAAGACTACAAGGATAGTTGAAAGTGCTACTAAGTGGATAAAATTTTAAAACTATATCTGATTACTGTATTTATAAATATTCAATTATATAGACATTGAATTATAATATTATTATATATACACTATATATATAATGTTTATTTTTAGATGCATTTAATGTAGCAGCCAATGAATTAGGAAAAGTCAATATTTTAGTGAATTGTGCTGAAGTTTGGAAGTCAGAAACCACCAAGAAACTGATGGATATTAATTTGGTGAATAGAACTTAAATACCAGAAACATTTTAGTGTATTTAGTAATATTAATAATAATAATTGTAAGATTAATAACACATGTTAATATAAGTCATAAACCAATGTTTTTTAAATGATTCATTTCAGCCTTCCAAATGCTACTAACTCTTAGTGCATGTGTTCTGTGTTGAATATCATAAGCTGCTAAAAACCATTCTATAGTAGTTAGTTCTAGAATAAAATGAAGAGAAATATTCATTGCAGACTATTTTGTGACAAAAAAAAATTCCCCTGGAACAAATTTAAATTTTATTTTATTTTTATTAAATAAATATCATTTTTTCACAGGTAATTTTTTATTGCATTATATTAAAGCCTACAAAAATATTAATATTTGCTAAGGTAATTTCTATTTTGATATATTTGGACTTAATATTATTAATTAAAGTGAAATCAGTCATCAGTCCGATTTGTTATTATATAAGTAATCATTAAAGGTATATAAATATGATTTTTAAAAAACAACAACATGCCATCATGATTGTTTTAGGATTGCCTTTCAATTCAGAAGTTCCACATTGAAGTGCAGAATATCAATATGGGTCTCATTTTCAACATATAACAGTAAACTAGTTGCTTTTCTGTTCATGGTAGTATTGAATTTCATTTTCTTACAACTTGGCTATCATACTTGATCTAATACTATTCATGAAATGAGTTCTATTTTTAGTTTATGCACAAGGAATGATTACATATTTGTCATTGTAAATATTATTTAAATGTTCTAGAATTTGAATTAATATCATACAGGCAATAAAAGTTAAAAAAACAAAAAAACAAATTTCAATAAGTTATTTAGCATACATTAAATAAAATAATATAAAATATATGATAACAGATTTCCAGATTGACTCTCATAAAAAAACTGAATCAATAGAAGTGATATTATTCACTTTATTTCTCCACAAAAAAGTATTGTGAATAGTAAACAATAGACATAATAAAAGCATAAAAAGGATTTTAATTATTTTTAATGAGCATATAAATAATTTTAGTTTATAAAATATGTCATACTGAAAATATAAACCTATTCACAAAATAAATAATTCTGAATACATTACTAAGATAATTCACAGAGGCAAACTCTCCATATAGTAGTAAAGCATAAAGAATAATGATCATGTGATGTTTGATGGTTTAATACTAAAATAATTCACATGTTAGATTCCCAAAGATTCATTTAAAAGAACTTATAATGTCCACTTTTTTTATATCAGTGTCATTTTATTTTGTCAAATATAAGATCATTAACTAAACCTAAAAATGTAATCTCTCTAGAAGCTCAAGAAGTTTATGAAATTCCAAGTGGCATATGCCAAGTCATATACATAAAAAAGCAATTATTGTATAAGTACTAGGCTAAAAAACATATTAATGAACACACAGAGTCTAAACTCTCCATACAATAGTGCCACCCAGTGCAAGCCAGAATAATCAATGGATGCAAGAAACTTTGTGCAGAAAATTCCTATCTAATGCCTACTCATCTAATATCTCCAGACTAGTTTTCATCTTGTGGCTTTCATCAATGAGGAGCCTTGGAAACTAGTCTGGGATATTGAATGAGTAGGCATTAGATAAGGATTTTATGCATAAACCTGCTTGCATCAATTGATTACTCTGGCTTTCATTGGTGGTGCTACTCTATAGAGAGTTTAGTTTCTGTGTAAATAACTTGCGTGAGCATAAGAAATGATGATTGTGTGATGTTTAGTGGTTTAAAACCAATCCTGCTCAATAGGATTATGGTGACTGTGATTATTAAAGAACTAAAGACACCAAAATGTATGGATGCTGAACTGAGCTTAGATCTATACAACTATACAAGCTGATGAGCTTGAATTGAAAATGTATTTTCATTTTGGACTCAAAGCTTTATAGTTAGTTAATAAGGTAAAAAGTGGCTGCTGGAGAGTTGCTTTAGATCCTAAGATCTAGGTGCAGTGCTCTCAGATCCAAGGCTCTTCACTGATAAAAACCACAAGCTGGAAACTAGTCTGGGGATATTGGATGAGTACGCACTAGACAGGGATTTTATACACAAACCTTCTTGCATCCATTGATTTCTCTGACTTGCACTGTTGATGGTACTGTATGGAGAGGTTAGCCTCTGTATAAGCAGCTTGTTAAGCATAAGAATTGGTGATCATGTGAACGTATTAATGAATAAAAAAAATTCTCAACATACTCAGCCCTTACTCTCCATGTTTTAGATACTGGCCGTCACATAGATTTCAAAAATACTAAAATAATATCCACATGTAACAATCATTATCAAAGTGTATTTAGAGAAGTTATAGAAATTAAAAAAAAAATTGTATTAACAAACATGATGAAACAATTAAATGGCCATCTGTATGGAAGAGTTTCCTCTCACAAATGAAAAAACTACCCAAGTTTAAGCTAAACTATTCAATAATCCTGTGACGCAGTTATCATCTCTGCAATAACCATGGTATTACTACTTTTCCCAGTTGAGGACAAGTGTTATCTTGTCAAAACATCAGTATTTTACTTTAGTTTTATTTTATTAAACATGGTTATTCAAAAAACATAATTTATAAAACATCTTTTGCCTATGAAAACATTCATTTTATATAATGTGGATACTGTTTACAGTATTAATTTCAACGTTAAGAAAAGGCAAGAAGAAAAATATATTGTTTACCTCTATGAAAGAATAATTCAACTTCTGACTTAGGTGACTAATGCTAACAAAGAATAATAGAACGATACTGTAGAAATTTAAGAATTTTTATATTCACCAAAGAAAATGAAACAAGTCGTATTTAAATATAAAAGATTTTAATTTTTTTTATATAAAATTTTAATATTGTTTAAAAAAACCTGTTGATTAATTTGTATTCAGAAAATATAACTAAAAAGACGTTTTAAAATGCATTTTCAGAATTATTTTTTATTAGATGATAAATAGAAATCTGAAATAATAATCAATATGTTTACATTTTGTATATATAAGCATTCGATAGAATTATATATTGTTAAAAATAAATTATCTTATAATTTAAAGGCAAATTAATGATCAATAATGGAATTTTGTATGTGAATTATATGTAATTCTCATTAGAATTATATGAATGATGCATAGGAATTAACAGTTACTTATATTATAAAATAATAACTCTAGTATTAATAAGAGTCACTTTTAAATTATAAATTACTTTATTAACATTACATATAACTATTATTTTATTTGTAATCATTATCATACTTAGTACATAGTTAACATTACATAAATATTTATGTCATTTATCATTATGTCTCTTGTATGTTCAGTTATAAATCATTAAACAATATGAGGTATAATGCTCAATATCATTTGTATATATTTACTTATATTTATTTGCCTTCAATTATGTTTTCTCTCTGGTTAATTCCGTTACAATATGTAAATACATAAAAAGTAAGATGCGACTATAATACCTATAATTAAACAATACATGAATGTTTAGGGCACTCTAGCTTTAAATACAAAGACTCAATTGATTTTAAAGGATCATTCTTTATAACTTACATTTGTTATAGTTTTTATATTGAAATGCATGTATTTAGAAATAATAGACCTCATATAATCTAGACCAAAGTTACTAACCAAACAAGCATTTAAGCATAGAAAATGTACAAAATCAAAAATATAAATATAAAATTAATAGTTATACATACTGTACAATGAAATTTTAATGAAAATCAAAATTCTATATTAAAAAACATAAAATTAAAATATAAACATATATTATAGTAAAACATTACATATCAGTGATTTCAGACTTCTACAATTTTGCATGGATTTTTTTTTAATTACTCAAAATAGCAACTTCATTATGCCTATAATGTTATGCAATCCAGTTCCTTTTTTAAATTCAGTATACAATTCTTTGCTAGAAATAAATTTTCATTGTAAGTACAGCATTTATACCAAGAGAATTAACAAAAAATTATTTAAGCAGTTCCTTTTGACAAATAGAAATATCATTGATATTGTCATCTGATATTTGCTTTTAATTAATTCTTATTATCTACACTCTTCTTAACTCATTCTTACATTTATAAATAATGCAGATCATTGACATAGTCCTACCATATTTAGATCTTAAATCACCAACCATTTTACCACTTTTTTATTGGAATTTTTTTTTTTCATTTTAATACTGATCAAATTTTTTGTTTTTATTTCTAAAACATAAACATTGCAAAAGAAAACTAGTTTCTATAAAGTTTCCAAAGTGTAAAAAAGATATTTGATGATTTATTTCAAACTGTATTTCTCTGGGAAAATCTTATCATATTGAATTGGGTCCTATTAAAATCTGTTTTACGTATTTTTTTTCTTCATCTTAATATAGTTTTGCTTACTATATTTTTAATATCTACTTACTATATTTTTAATATCTCTCCAATATACTTTTAATACTTTAATATCTCATGTTTTATATATTTTGACTTTAATTAAGTTTTAAAATTTTTGTTACTGTAATAAGCTTAGTATCATGCTTAATGCATATTTATTAGTTATACTTCTTTTCTTATATTCTTAACATTATTTATTTAAAAGTATCTTTTATATTTATCGTTTATTCTTTATTATAAGATCTTTCTTTTTTTATGATCATTTACTTTCTGCAATTATTCACCTATATCTTTAAACTATGAGAATAGACTGGCATTTCAAGCAGAGGGGAGAATATCATTGATAGTTTAATCATCAACGATATCCACAGCCAGATTGAAGCTATATGAAGCATAACTATAATCACATTTCCTGACCATAGCCCACTTCAACTGCTAGAACAAAATCCTACTATCCAAAGTAGTTTATTTGTTTTAAGAATCAAACTCAGGCACCAGCTGACTATATGTTATATAGATGGCATGCTTGGATGATAGGCATACCAAAACAGCATTTGAAATATCCCAAATAGCTCCTACTCTTAATCAGGGGATCCAGCACATTTAACTTAACATATACCAATATTTACATCTTTAAATCAATAGTGACACAGTAACAAGAGAGAGAATAGACCAAATAATAATTAAGCAAACATTAGTATTTATTTATACACACACATCGTAATATAACATAGCATAATAAAATTTTACATAGAAAAATGTAAATGATTAATTAGTTCCAGCTACATTTTATAATAGCCCTTCATTAAAGTTTATTTCATTTAAAAATAAAATGTATATAGACAATTATTATGAAAAATATATTTACCTAGGTTTTCATTATTTGTGATATTGAGATGACACAGTTCTTTTTGGTTTGGTTTTCTTTAGTCTTACTATCTAACTGTTTGACTTTTTGGACTCTATTAATGGTTTCAGGTCTTATAATCCATTCTGTGACTCAACAATGGGGAAGAAGAGTAGCAGCAGCATCTATTTTATGACTTAAGCATTGGTTCTGGGCATTAGTTTTTGGTCAGGATAGTTAATTTTAGTGGAGAACTTAGGGCATGAAGCCCAGCAGAACAATTCTCAGGCTGACTAGCAATACATGTTGCTAGATCTATGGTTTCTTCAATAATATTTTCCACAGTGATAATGACTGGTTCTATACTGTCCTTGGATTTCTGAATCTCTGAATAAATTAAGCACTGGATAATGGAATGAATCAATAACAGAATGATGATCAGAATGAGTATAACAATAGATACATTGCACTTTTATATCTACTATCCCATTGTTCTTTTCCTTATCATAGCTTTAATTTTTTATTAGACATTAAATCTATTTTTTAATTAATTTTACATTTTTCTTTAATCTAATCTTTTTTCTAAATTAATCTACTATCTCATCACTTTTATATTGAAGAGATAGTTTACATAGTTTTTAATTATTACATTTATTGATTTTGATTTTATTATCAGTCAGAAATCTTACTGCCATTCCAAAAGTTTACTTTCACTAATTAATTAATCTTTTTTTTATTTTAGATTTTTCACTGAGATTTATTTTTAGACATTTATTCTTTTATCTTCTTTTAGCTTATAAAAAAGAAAGTGAGCTTTTTTAAAACTTTATTTCTATTTCTTTTCTCCACCCCACTGTTAGTAATTAGCTTTATTCTATTTTAAAAGAATAATATATGCAATCTTTTACTTTTACAAAATTACATTTTAAAAACTACTTTTGAAATAATTATTTTTTTAACTATTCTTTCAAATAAATTTCATCATATATTTTTAAATTATGAAATATGTAATGCAGATATGTGTTTTATAACATATATTATGCTACCATTACAATATAGTTGCTATATTAGCTAGCTGGTTAGTTATAACTTTTTGTAACTAAAAGCAGTCATGCCATTTTTGCTATACAGTGTGTGCTCACTTCAAAATTCTTCTTTTTAACATGAAATTAATAAGCTTTAAATTTTGCTTTTTGTGGCACATTGCTAAAATTATTACATTATAAACACAATGTTATTTTAAAAACGTAAGTACAGTATTTTCAGTGCCAGCAATTGAAACTGAATCAAGAAAATTAATGACCAAGACTTATATAAAAAGATATTTGCCTTTCTAATATTCATTATACATATTTGCATTTGCTGTGTAAATCTCAATTTATTGAGAAAAGATGTGTATTAATATTCATTTCCTCTCCTTTTATACCAATATATATATATATATATATGATCAATAGATGGCATTTTACTAAAACCACTGTCAAAGCATATGTTTGTTTACATAAACATCAGAGCAAGCATTCACTATCTCTGACGTTTATGTAAACAAACATATGCTTTGACGGTGTTTTTGGTAAAATGCCATCTATTGATCATAAATACAAGCATTAGCAAGTTTAACTTATTTTTTGTTTTTCATATATATATATGCATGATCTTAAAGTTTACATCCAATAGAATATGCTAAAAATCCATATATAGTTCATTTATATATATACACACACATTTTCTTTTTGCTATTAGGTAGGTACTATTCAAAGCACAAAGATAGGAATTAAACACATGAGCAAAGAAACAGGTGGACCAGGAGGTGTCATTATCAACACAAGTTCTCAGTTAGGTAAGCATTTTATAACAAATACTTTTTGTCACATTTTTACATCCATCTTATAAATAATGGTAACTTTAAGTCTGATATTTAGAGATAATTCTTTTAATAAAAATATTGATATGGCAAGTTTCCAGAAGGTATTGTGATATATAAATGCTAGAGTGACAGTTTGATCTACAAATTATTCATAAAACCTTCAATTCTGAGTTTGAAACTTTAATATAGCACAAACCTACTAAGGATGATTATTTGCATTGTATTAATGTTATTTTTTATTTAACTATATTTTTCAATGCATATATTTAAATATGTAAATCACATGTAGCAATCTATTACTAAAGCAACAGTTGAATTAAATAATAAATGTTTTCATTTATTACTAAATTGTAATATTGTCTTGAAAATGGATTGGTATTGGGTTATTTGAGCATGAGGATTATATAATTTATATATGATAACCAGTTAGTTCTTGACACTTATGGCTTAATATATATGTATACATATTACCAAAAACAATTTTCCAATTTTTGATATATAAATATTATGACTGTGTTCTTGATTAAAATTTGCAGTTAAAATTTTAAATAACATTATATTAAAATTCTAAGGTTTACATAATCCATATATATTTACACATTATATTGATTATATAAAATTATTCATCATATTTATTTGAATTTGAATTTTGTCTAATTATTTTCCACATGCAAAATAAAAACTTCTATTATATAAGTAGATGGATTTGAATTTAGGATTTTTTAGTTTATATTCATCCTCCACTCTATGACCACATAAAAAAGGTAAATGATTCCAATATATGTATTTTGGGAAAAATAGCACTCATCATTTGGGCCAAATCATAATCTCCCACACATAAATACAATTAGTAGTCGATTTATATTAAAATAGTAACTCATTAAACTTTACTGGACAGGCTTCAGTCTTCTCACCCTTTGAACTATTCAATTATCCATTTCATTAAAAAACCGACAATGAAATGCTGAAAACCCTTCTTGAATTTGATATTGTAGTCATATCCATGTAGACACAGTGTTAATCTAATCCCTCAAATTACTAGATGATCACCAGTTTTTTAATGCAGTGGACACTTGAAAAATTGCAAGAGTGAGAAGGTTGAAGTCTGTCCAGTGAAGTTTAAGGGATTGCTATCTTAATATAAGTCAAGCACTGATTGTATATATGCATAATGAGTGCTGGTTCTGCATAAAATACATATATTAAGACTCATTTATCTTTTTTATATGTATATGTTAATGTGTATCAGTTGTTTGAGATTGAGTGGAGAACAAATATAAACTGAAAAATCCTAAGTTCAAATCCATCTACTTATATATATAAGAAATATTCAGTGTAAGTACATTACATAAAAACTTCTATTGTAAATAATATTCTGCAACTACAGATTTAAACTAACTAAAGGAAATATAAATAAAAACAAACAAACACAATTACTTCTCTATACAGCCTCTTTAATATTTCAACCAGAAGACTGGTTTTCATTAGTAACTACAGTAAAATGGCTTCCTTCAAAATATAAACTTTAAAATTCATTTGCATATCTAATTCCTATAGATTAAAAATCTTTCTTAAAAAAACTGTTGTTTACAACACATTTCTTAATCCATCAACCGATGAGACTTATAATAAATATCTTATACTTACTGCTTTTAAAAAAGACACAATGATTTAAAGTATATTTTTATGAAACTTTACAAAATAATAAAATATTAATGGAATATATATATATTGTAACGTTTATTTATATACGCTGCAAATATATTGGCATTTGGTAAAAGCTAAAAAATAAAAGTAAATTTAGATTTTTTTTTGACTAATTTTTTTTTAAAATTATTCTTTTGTATTTTTTAAATGTAATTAGAAATAAAAGTAGAATTGGAGAGAACAAAAGAATTCCAAAAGCAAGTAAAAAGATAAGCTAAAAGAAATATATATATAAAGACTGTATAAGATTATAAACGCAAAATGCCATGATAATAGCATGCACAGAAGTCGGAAAACTGGGCCTCTAGTATAAAAGGCAGAGGTTAGTTTGAAGAATGTCTTGTTCGTTGGTTTCTCTAGTTGGTCTTGGATAACAATAATATATCCAAGATCACTCTACGCTGAAGTAATTTGGCATGTCGGAGTGAACTGGAGCTTCTGCGGACATCATGCCTGAAGATGTACACCAGAAAAGCTTTTGTGACCAACTAGGAGAATGGACCGCAATATCAACTAATAATCAAAGGCTGTGAGCTCATTTTAACCCCGAAAAACTATGCATAGTTATCTACAACCATCGTGAATTCACTAAAACTTTCCGGTAAATTATGCTTCATTATCCTGATTGTGACAAATTTAAGCATTCGCAAACAATTCTTAAAAATATAGTATAAAAGGATCCTGATAGTGACTTTAATTTAATTGATCAAGAGACTCTTATTAAACCAAGAACTTTTTAATTGTTTAACCGTTATTTATTTTATTAATATTTCACATCTGAATTATATGTGTTCTCTCTAATTTACTTATTAGGAATTCTCATTTTAACTTAAACAGATTTTTAATCTTAACTTAAACAGATTTTTGGTCTGTTATAATAAAAAAAATATTTCTGATATCAAATTTTCATTTGTGCGTAATTAATAATAGTTATTATTTTTTATTATTAAATTTATTATTAGTTTAATAAGATTTAAAAACATAATTTACCTTTGCTAATATGTTTGAATAAGCCCAGGAATAATAATCTTAAAAAAATAATTCTCGTTACGGTATGATGCAATACCTATTAGTTTAAAAGTATTTTTCTTTTTTATTTGTGAGACGTTATATGACGAAGTCAGCGGACTCTTTAGAATTAAAGGTCCTGGCGCCCATATTAAATAAATTAAAAGCTGATTTCATCGATAGCATAATTCTCAACAATTAATAGGCCGAGTTGATCAGGAAATATAGCTATGTTTTTAGAATAGAAATATAACTTTCTTCTTTTTTGACATAGCTTGATCAACTCACGCACAGTTTATATTAGCGTGTAGAGGCCTAACAAAATGGAAAACGTTATAATATATATATATGACTATGCAAAAATTGCGTACAAAAAAAATCATGTATACAAAAGATTATATATTCAAATTCAAAGTAAATTTCAAATATATATAAACAATCAAAAAAAAAAAACTATATATGTTATATTTCATTGGTTAACACATTAACCAAAAATGATTGAATGAAAAGTAGAGCACTAAGAAACTAAGTAATTCAAGGTTCTAATAGTACCTATGTTCATATTCATCCCATGAATATATTATATATAACACTCTCATACTAATTATAATCAAAATAGAATTTTTTTTAAAAAAAAAAACAAAACCAAAATTTATAAAAAAAATTTCATCATGATGGTTTTGCCTATACCCTCAGCAATACCCAACACAAATTTAACTGCTAATTATCATTAAAATAAGTTTTCATAAGATTGATAAGCTCAAAAAAGAAAATCTTTGTATGATCAAATAATATTTTATGACTAGTATAGTATTCATGTATGTATAAGGCTGAATTAAAATGCCTACTTTTAATTATACCTTTATGAATTTTAACTTTTTCATAAAGTCTTAATCCATTTATATATATATCTTAAAACCACAGCATGGGCATTTATAAACTATTTCAGTAATACTTTTACTTTTTGCCCAATTTTTTATAATTATTTAATAGTGAATTTAAAACAATATCTTTTTTCCAAGCAACCCTCACACTTTTCAATAATTGATTATTTTGTTAATTAATCTGTAAATTGATGACTTAAAAAACAAAAAATTAAATTATTTGTTCTCAGTGCTATCAATTATAATAATGATAGAAATAAATAAATAATAATATGTAACTTATACCAAAGTGCTTTCAATTAACATTATAGTCATTATCTGTCATTCTAGGAATTATATACTTTAGTATTAGCAGTTTATCTATTTATAATAGAGACTTTAAACTGATTGTTTGTTTGTAGCTTTTTTTTGTATGATTATTAATTAGGTAATGTTTATTTAATATTTTTTCTAAAGAACATTTTGATTCATTTGTGTATGATTTTTTTAGATTCATATATAATTTTATGCATATTATTACTTGACATCTGTTTCTTGTTCATATAAATTCAGTTAATAATGATTATCATCTAACTAATCAAAAGTACTTACATATAAGTTATTTATTATTATTTATTTATTTATTTATTTTTCCATATGTCAAAGCATCGGCTGGGAAGCGAACCCGGGACAACTGCTTGTAAGGCAGCTGTGCTAACCACTCGGCCACAAACGCATGACTATTATTTTATCACTATTATAATGGAAGAGAATTATACATAGTTGTATTTCAGCTTATTTATTAATAAATATATATATATTGTAATCTTAAGTTCTGCATCAAAAACTTATATTAATGTTTTATGATGGTATCTTTTTAACAAAAATGTTTATATATAGTCAAGCGTTGTTAGCCGAGAGGTCATCGCAGCCGCCTTGCAAGCAAGTAGTTGGTTGCAGACGGTTGTGGGTTCGCGTCCCGGCCGATGCTATGACATATGGAAAAAAAATGTTTATATAGGTTATTTTCTTTACATAAGTCAGTGTGCATATTAAACATATTAAATCATTTAATTTATTCAAGTATTAGTTATAAAAACTATTATTATACTATATTTCTTGATGACAAATTTAAACAGAAACAGTTTAATTATTTTAAAAGTATAATTTTATCTAACTTATAGTTATAGGTATTTGAAAACCCATAAATATAATATTTTTATTAAAGTTTAGCTTACTTATAGCTTAAAAATGCAATTATACACTAGATAAAACTTTAAACCAAGATTTATTAAATAAGTTGCTTTAGTTTCAAACAAGCAAATATTTAAATAATTTAATTAATGGTTTATTATATTTTAAATAACAAGTAATTAGTTACAATTCATTTAAAAGTAGTTCTAAATAATATTCCAGAACATTTTATAAAGTTCAAAGTTAGCTGTAATCGAGAGGTCAGCGACAGCTGCTTTACAAGCAGTTGTCCTGGGTTAGCGGGTTCGCTTCCCGGTTGCTGCTATGATGCATGAGAAAAACAAAAAAACAAAAATAATCTTGCATATTTAATATTTTAAGTCTCTCATGTGTGTGTGTATTTGTTAAAAAAATAAGTTTAAAGTTTTGCATATTGAATATTTTAAGTCTCTCATGTGTGCGTGCATGTGTAGGATGTACTTGATTAAAAAAATAAAAGTTTAAAAAAATTTGATTATATTTAAAGGTCTTTATTTAAAAGAATTAATATCTAATGCTGTTTTAAATTATATTTTCTGTTTAAAAAATAAATAGTATCTGTTATTTTTTTCTAAAGCATTGTTTTAATTTTGGAAAGCATCAAAACGTTAAACAAAATGATATTATTTGTAATATTTAATTATTATATAATAATTATTTATAAATGTATGATGTAATTTTAGTTTGTTTTGTCTAAAATTCCAGACAATGTAATTAAAAAAAGTTATTTTTAGAATATTAATGTTGACTACTTATTTGATATGCACACAGAGAGCATACCAATAGCTCAAACAAGCTCTTAATTAATAAGTACGGTATGAGAAAATATTTAAAATCTCTATCCAGAACACTCTCATCTCCAGACCAACTGGTTTCGAGCTTATGGCTCATGTCAGTGGAGAGCTAGAGTATTCGGACACTAGACCTAAAATATCAACTCAAAAAACGTACTGGTTTTTTGAGTTGATATTTTAGGTCTAGTGTCCGAATATTCTAGCTCTCCACTGACATGAGCCATAAGCTCGAAACCAGTTGGTCCGGAGATGAGAGTGTTCTGAGTACATTTTTTGGGTTGATATTTTAGGTCTAGTGTCCGAATATTCTAGCTCTCCACTGACATGAGCCATAAGCTCGAAACCAGTTGGTCTGGAGATGAGAGTGTTCTGGGTAGAGATTTTAAATATTTTCTCATACCGCACTTATTAATTAAGAGCTCGTTTGAGCTATTGGTACACTCTCTGTGTGCATTTTTGTAACTACAAGCTTATTAAAAGTAAAGTCACATTATATATGACTTGCTTTTTTAATTATTATTTGATATGATATGTTGGACTATTTCCATCATCTATGAGTAAATGTTCAATGTATAAAAAAATTTAAACTTTCCAAATACAAACAACTTGTTAGTAATAAAATACAAATAGACAACACAGGTTAGTAATTACACCTACTTGTGTCTTATTTCTAACAAGTTACTTGTATTTGGAAATTTAAATAAAGTTTAAAATTTTCTATACATTCAGCATTCACTCATAGATAATGGAAATAGTCCAACATATTACATCTAATAATATACTATCATCACAAAACCTTCAGGCAAATGATAACTTATTTAGGGTGCATAAATTAATTAGTTAATTAACACCCTAATTTCCAATCATTAATTCTTTATACCATATTTAAGCAACTGACCACATGCATTTGATACATATCATTTTTCTTCATCATCTCACCATGTGCTATTTTTTATTGTTATTATTTTTGCTAGCTAAGCCATGAACAGTGAAATTAATACCTGCTTGGGCTCCTGCATTTGGCCCAACCTTCATAGTACAACATTTACAATATTTTAAAATATACACTACAGGAAATACTTAAAACAACTTACTGTTAATGGAAATGATAAGCTGTCCCATAGCTTTATCATGTCAGGAATTCTGACAGAGGTATATAAAATTACATTGCTATGAACTATTAATTAACTTTTAATCTTTTGCTTATCCATGCTGAAAGTTAATTGGGGTTAAAGTTATTAACATTTTTTGAATACCAGAACTTTGCCTATTTATTTAAATAATTGGTAATCATCTGAAATCTGGGCATGGACGCTTGGGATGTTGATGCTATACAAAATCAATCAAATGTAATGTTACTGGGTGCCGGAACTTTTTTTTATAGAACATGACTTTTTCTTTTGATTAAACACATTTTTATTTCATTTATAACATGATTTCTTTTTTATTAAACCAATTTTTATATTCATTTTCATTGTTTTTTTAACCTGATATTTTTCTTTATTCAACAAATTTTGGTAATTTGATTTTGTGTTTATTTTTCTGAATTTTAAAACTTTGGACTGTTTCACAATGAAAAAACTTGTTTTAACCCCACCAAAAAAATATAATACAATTATTTGGGACTTGTTTCAACTTTGTTCTACCTTTTTTTTTTTTTGGTTGACTAAATTGTTTTTCTTCTTATTATTAAATTAAAAGTAACTTTTGTGTCTTGCGTTGTTAGCCGAGAGGTATCGCAGCCGCCATGCAAGCAAGTAGTTGGTTGCAGACGGGTGTGGGTTCGCATCCCGGCAGATGCTATGACATATGAAAAAAAAAAAAGTAACTTTTGTGTTGCTGGGGGGGTTCAAAAACTGTTTTGAAACCCCCACCCTCGGATCAATAATTGTAACAAATAGTCAATAATTTTTCTTTTTTTTAAACAACTTTTTTCCACTTTTTACTTTTATTTATATTTTGTTTGAATTAGCTTTTTTTTTTTTTTGGCTACTACAATAAACAGCTTTTTTTTTGGGGGGGGGGGGGCTTTCCTACTATTATTATTAACAAAAAGTAAACAAAAATAATAATTTATTTTAACCCCACTTGTTTTAACCCTGCTGAAAAAATATATGCAATTCTTTGGGAATTGTTTCAAATTTTTTCTACCTTTTTTTTTTTC
Source organism: Epiperipatus broadwayi (assembly GCA_028023455.1). NCBI lineage: Eukaryota > Metazoa > Onychophora > Udeonychophora > Euonychophora > Peripatidae > Epiperipatus > Epiperipatus broadwayi. Next base: position 5,373,469 of record JAQFVV010006281.1, on the reverse strand, counting down.
AGGTTGACCAAATTGTTTTTCTTTTTATTAAATCAAAAGTAACTTTTGTGTTTTTTGGGGATAAAATATTGTTTTGAAACCCTCACTCCCACACTCAGAAAAATAATTGTACAAAAAGTCAATAATTTCTTTTTTTCCCAACAACTTTTTACTTTTATTTATATTTTGTTTGAATTATCTTTCTTTTTTTGCCTTCTACAATAAACTGCTTGTTTGAGGAACTTTCATACTTTGTTATTATTAACAAAAAGTCAACAAAAATAGTCATTTATTTTAACCCTGCTGAAAAAAGATAATCCAAATACTTGTCAATTTCTAATGAAATAAAAAAAAAGTACACAAACTTTGAACTTTTTCAACTTATTTATTATTTTACTGCTGTAATAAAAACAGTCTGGTATTTGGAAGGACATTATGTGCCTGAAAAAAAGGACACAGTCTCCCTCACTTTCTGTACTCAGCAATTCTGAAAAGTTTAAAAATTGCATGTTCTTTTATTTCTCATATATTTTTCCATACTGAAACGTGACTTAGCGTGTGATCTTTGTCAAAGCATGTTTGAACATACCCTTTGCCAATTTTTTACATATTAACATTTTTTTTAGGGAAGTGTGGGGACCATATGACAATTATTAGTAATTAACAACATTATTTATATATAAATGACATTACTCTATTATGGAGATTTGAAAAGTTGTACCGACTTGAAATTCAAACACTCTCAAGCAATACAGTAATTAGCTATGAATAAAACAAATACACCTGAAATAGTTTCGAAGCACAAAACAGGCCATATTTTTGTGCAATCTTATGTAAAGTGGCCTCCAATGGGTTAATACAATATAAATGTTGTATTACAGCTTTAGCTTAGCTTAAAGGATATGATAAAGCAATGAAAATTGCTGTAAGATTATACCCATGATAATTTAATATGCATTTGCTTTATTATGGAAATAAATTGTCTTTTTAATTATGTTTTTCTAATTCAAGTGACATTTGTGAACAATAGCAGTGAATGAATTTTTTTTAAAAAATAACAAAATATTTATTTTAATGTCTAGCATTTTCAAGGAATTATTTATTATTTTAAATATATTACAAAAGTACTGATTTTCTGCTTTATCATTAAATAAAAATCTATGCTTTGAAATATAGTACCTATTATGGGAATATTTTCTCTAACAAAATAAAAATGACTACTATGATAAGTATTTAGATTCTAAGTGATAAAGTTTAGCAGAGGTGGAATTAATTTATAAACATTCTTCATTCTTAATAACTTATAAAAAACAATATTGTTTACAATGATATTCCAAAATAAGATGTTACAAAAAAGCAATCTAGAAGGCTATTTGCCTTCTAGTCAAATTTCTTCGATTCATTTAGCCCATTATTGTTGACGTTGCAGCTTTCATATAATTTCTAAAATAAAATATAGGAATATACAAAGAAATATCTGTATGAATTTGAAGGCGTCTAACTATTGTGTATTTGTATATGTATTATATGAATACCAAAAAAATGAGTAATACACAGGAAATTAATAATAAACAAAATTTAGTAATGTCAAAATTAACAATAAAGAATTATCAATGGTAAATAAAATGCATTTGGCACTGAATGTCACAACAAAGTATTAATACTAACAATATTGACCACTCGGCACACAAACAAATAATACCCTATTTATGTATATACACCACTATTGGGTCAAACTCCGACCCACAGTCTATTGCTTAAATATGGTGTGTACAAAATTGACAAGTGTGTATACTCACAGTTTATTCTGTGTTTCTTCCCATAAAGGTCATTAGGCATAAACAAACAAAATAAGATGTGTGTAATCTGCTTTAGTCCTTAGATGGCTGTTGGTATTTTCAAAGGCATGGTCTCTGTGATTGCTTCCCTCAATGTATAAACCACCTTTTGCTTCCTGACAGCTTCTCACTGGCTTCTTTCAGCCATGTTTTAACTCCATTTGGTTTCAAATATCCAGTACTAACAGTTAACAACACTCATAATGAATATGCAAGCAAATCCACAAAGAACTCACCCTTGCACTTTTCTGTAACTTCTATTTATATCTCTTGCTGATTTCTCTTGGGCATTCCAATTTTAATTCTTGATCGATGTCTTATTTCCTCAGATACCAATCAGTCTGTTTTCCTCTCTGGCATTTTTAATTAGTCATTTTCGATTTCAATTGTGTTACACAAATAATTATTATTAGTGAATCTTTCTTATCATTCATCAAGCAGAATTTCTTATTATTTGTTTTATGCAACTAATTTCTATTGTTTATTTTAAGCAAATATTTCTTATCATTTATATTAAATTTGTTTAACTTTCTTTTAATAACGCACTAATTAATTTTAATCTCATTTGTCTTAACTTTATCTGTTAGCCATCTATTAAATATATTTCTCTAAATATATTTTCTTTGCCTTATCTCTTTTTTTTCTGGAATAATGAATATGTTATTTACTTCCATAATTATTGAGTTTAAATTTAAATATTAGTATGAAACATATCACTAACTATGTAAGTTTAGATATATTTATAAACTATTATTTACCCACATTCATAGTGTTGTATGAAAATTTCGCTCATATTTTCATCCAATCTGACATAGAAATAGATTTCCATTGTTCAATAATTTGCACAGTTCACATTAGTATGTTTGAAAGTCAATTTTAGATGTTATAACATTCTTTAAAGTTAAAATATTTCAAATGAAATATTTACAATTTAAAGTATTAAATGAATATTTTTCTTTTTAAAATGAAATTATACAATTTAATAAAATTAAAAATTTTAAATTATATATATTATAATGGTTGATGGAACCTCCCAAACCTATCTGCCATACCAGGGCACCACTAGGCTATTCAAACCTAGAAAATTTATAAATGCGGTAGATACATACGGTGAAGTTCAACTTTTATCTAACCAAAAACCCGTCACTAACTCAGGAAGAAGCTGAGCTTAAAATATCACTCTGAATATTTATAATTTCTAATTCTTGATTTTAAAAAATATTATTAATAAAAATATATAAATAATTTACTGCCAAATATTAATTAAACAAAAATTTTTATTATAATGCACACACAGATTAAAAGAAAAAAAATTGAAAAATTAAATTAACTAATGAATATATTTGATGTAAATTGTATGCACAGATTGAAGCATTTAATAGATTTAATATAATTTTAATATTTTACTAAGTGTAAATATGCTACATAGATTACGCATATAACTAACCCAATCCTTATTAACCTTAGGCTAAAATCTCACAGTTAAACCAATGCTAGCTTACTGATATACTGATGTGACCAATGCAAAATGAGATTGTTAGCATAACACAATCATGCCAACAGGAATTTACATCTGTAGCATGACATCATTAGAAAAATAATGAATCATGATAGGAAGGCATGAACATGTTCCACATGATTATTAATAAATTTCACCAACAGACAGGAATGATCCACTGCCCAGTTGGTGATACAAAACAAAAAATTAATATATATATATATATATATATTAATTTCCCCATTTATAGAATATATATATATATATATATATATATTCTATAAATGGGGATAGCAGTCTTTTCTGGCTTACTGTCCCAACCAAAGCATATAAAAATCAATGCCATAGAAAAGACATCTACTACCATTGGCAACACAATGGCTACACTTTTGGACCATACACATTTGGGTGGGTATTATTCTTTGTATGCTAATCCACCACAAGGAAACAAGTACCTAATGCATCTACACAGATTACATTGACATAAAACACCCATACATCTATCCACCAGCATTGATTCAACTATGAAACAATTAACCCACTTAAACTAACATAATCTTATGAATCTATGCAGCCATTTATGTCTATTTTTAAATAATTAATTTAAAAGAAATTTACAAGAATGGAAATGATATTAAACACATATATAAAAAATATAATAAATAATTTAAAATTTTAGTCAGATAAGAGATTTCTTTTGAAAAATTCACTAGTGATGTTTAAAATTACTACTTGGAAAAGTTTGTATTATATAATTAAAGTTCATTTAAAGCAAAAGTTCATAGTTTCCAATACTGTAGATTTATTGAAGTCCATCTTTGTAGTCCTTAATACATTGCACAGCTATGTTCAAAGTTCCATCCCATATTGATAAGAATTATTATGTTGTTCCAGTATTCTATTACATCATTATCATATTACACCTGCAAATAGAGAACTAAACCATGTGTACAAATTATTAAGACTAAAATTGTATTATTAGTTGCTCTTAAAAGTGTATACTATTTAAATTTTATCTCTATAGATTAGACAGATTATTATTATTACTACCACCACTACCACTGCCACTCCTGCTGCCACCATTGCCACCACTACCATTATTATTACTATTACTACTGCTACTGCTGCTGCTGCTACTACTGCTGCTGCCACTACTACTGCTGCTGCTACTACTAGTAGTAGTATTACTACTACTACTATTACTAGTACTACTACTACTATTGCTGCTGCTACTACTGCTGCTGCTACTACTACTACTACTACTACTGCTACTACTACCACTGCTGCTATTGCTATTGTTACTGCTACTGCTGCTTCTGCTATGTTTCAAAGGAATTTTATTAAAATCAAAACAATTTTACATGATTTCTTTTGGCACATATGCTTACATAAAGGATTGTTTCATAGTTTTAATGTATAGTGCTACAAAGGTCACAGTGAGGTCACATACCCAAATGGGGCAAAGGCAATGGATTAATTAGAGAACATTGGAATGACATAATTGCATATATTTGCACTATACTGTACATGAAGAAAAAATACAATCTATGTTAAATTTTCAAGTCAGCGTTGAAGCTTGCATATATATACCTACAAAGATTTTAGATTTTTACATATATAAGTATTATGGAGATTCAAATTGTATTTCTGTCAGTGTTCTGTTATTTATTAACAATGCAATTCATGTCTTCAGATAAAAATTCATTGTTTTGAGTTTTACTAATGTGATTGGAGGCTTTCTTTGGCCCTGGCCTGTTATGATGAGAATGCTAAAAAAATCATCACCATGGATAGTAAAACACTGGAATGTGCAAGGTTTAGTGATGGTTATTGAAAGTGTGCAGTGTATGTTCATTCAGGAGAGGCAGATACTGTCACTGTTGATTTATAGGTTGGATTACTCTTTAAGTTGTGACCATGTGGCCACAAAATGTCTGGGGGGGTCTATGTGCAATTTCTTGTTTTTAATTGTAAGAATTTATTATAAATATGGATGGATGTTTCCTGGTATTGTTGCCAACATGACAGAGCAATGGGAGCACCAGAAGGCAAATAGGATAAATATGTTGTAACGTTTATTTATATACGTTGCAAATATATTGGCATTTGGTAAAAGCTAAAAAAGTAAATTTAGATTTTTTTTTGATTAGTATAATTTTTGTTAAAATGTGCAATGAAAGTTAAAATTGTCATTCTTATTTTTTTTTTATCTAATTGAAAATAAAAATTGGAAAGAATAAATGACATGCAGATTACTAATCCAGATAAATTAAAAGAATTCCAAAAGTATAAGCTAAAAGAAAAATATTTTAGCTAATTAAAGATGGAAGAATAAAGCTAAAAAAAATAAGACTTTGTAATTTAAATTTAAGAGAGTGTGTACAAGATTATTATCTTATATGCTGATAAAAAGACAAAAGAGTGCGCAGAAGTTTCATAAACTGGATCGCGATATAAAAAGGAGAGGACAACTTCAATCTGGGTCTTCTCTTTAACTTCTATTTACGTCTCTGAAAGTTGGAGGTTTCTGCGAGCATAACCTGTGGCAAGAAATATACTTCTACACAGGTATGGTCCTTGCTGTACCAAGCTGTCACGCAAGCATGGAAACAGGACTTGTGAAGACCGCTTTTTGCAATAAAAGGGTCACTACAACCATGCTTTTTCTCCAGCTATAGAACAAAACAATAATGGAAGACGCCGGCAGGGGAGGCCAATGGAAATTCTCATGATCTGGGATCCCATAAACCTACATGAACTTGCCGGTAAGTTAAGAATAAATTTTCCTGATAGTGACTTAAAAGTTTGCAAACAATTATTTATCTAAGCTTAGACTACTATCCTGATATAGACTTTTCTTTTCGTATTCAAGGGACTTTCTAATAAAGCATTTTATACAAGATCTTGGGACATTATTAAATTGCTTTAATTGCTTAATCTAACTGTTTTTGTTAATTGATTCATTATCTGGATTAGTGTGTATGTACTTTCCTGTTTAGTTAATTCGTAATTTAACTTATAAATATTTTTAGTTTGTTAGAATAAAAGAGATTTTACTTTTATCAACCTTTTCATTGTGCGTTATTAATAATAGTTATTATTTTTTTAGTATTAAATTTATTATTAGTTTAATAAGATTTAAAACGGAATTTATCTTGCCAATATGTTTAAACAAGCCCAGGAATAATAATCAAAAAGGAGAAAATAATTCTCGTTATGGTATGATGCAATACCGATTAGTTTAAAACATTTTTTCTTTTTAATTTGCGAGATGTTATGTGATGGTTTCAGTGAGTTCTTGAAGAACTCTGGTGCCTATCAAATAAATTAAAAGCTGATCTCATCAATAGCATAATTCTCAACAATTACTAGGCCGAGTTGATCAGGAAATATAACTGTGTTTTGAGGATAGAAATACAACTTTCTTCCTTTTTGGCATAGCTTGATCAACTCGTGCACAGTTTATATTAGCGTGTAGAGGCCTAGCCAAACGGAAAATGTTATAATGGCTTACCCAACTCGGGCTTCGATTTAACTACCACAACCTGAGATAGTTGTAATGATAAAGAATGTTACAACGATGACCCAAAGAAACTCACAGCCGGAAAATAAATAGTATTTTTTTTATAAAAAAAAATATATAAAAATAACTAATTAAACACTGATTATTAAAATATAAAAAAATATTTTTTTAATATGACTTCCAGAAAGAAAAAAAATATATGTATATTTTTTTTGATATGTCTAAAAAAAAAACCACGATCGTGGCTGATGTAGACGTAAGTCACAAGTATTTGACCGGGTAGGCGGTTACTGAAGAAGGAAAAAACACAGCCCCGAGTCCTAGTACGCAGTATATTAACATAAGACCACCTTTATATGCCCATCAGACTATTTCTAGCAGGGATCCCAATAAAGGGGAAGGCGGATCAAGTTGGACCAAGTTGCCGCGAGCCTGTAAGACTCAAAACGATGAGCAACGCTCGTTTGTGCTTATAACTTAGGTTTCTTATCATTACTATTACACTAAAGTGGAAAGGACACAGATGAATGTTGAAATATTTTCTATTCCCGCCATGTTAGACCTAAAAGTGGGCGTTAAAGCCGAACTTCGCTTGTGAATGAATCTACAGAATATATCAGCACGCTACTACAAAAAAAAAAAAAAAACGAATATGAATTTGAAAAAATAAAATTAATGTAAACCCCTATTTTATTCTTATCTCCTGTTTTCTGGTGGTATTGTAATGTTTATTTATATACGTTGCAAATATATTGGCATTTGGTAAAGGCTAAAAAAGTAAATTTAGATTTTTTTTTGATTAGTATAATTTTTGATAAAACGTGCAATGAATGTTAAAATTGTCATTCTTATTTTTTTTATCTAATTGGAAATAAAAATTGGAAAGAATAAATGACATGCAGATTACTAATCCAGATAAATTAAAAGAATTCCAAAAGTATAAGCTAAAAGAAAAATATTTTAGCTAATTAAAGATGGAAGAATAATGCTAAAAAAAATTAAGACTTTGTAATTTAAATTTAAGAGAGAGTGTACAAGATTATTATCTTATATGCTGATAAAAAGACAAAAGAGTGTGCAGAAGTTTCATAAACTGGATCGCGATATAAAAAGGAGAGGACAACTTCAATCTGGGTCTTCTCTTTAACTTCTATTTACGTCTCTGAAAGTTGGAGGTTTAGCATAACCTGTGGCAAAAAATATACTTCTACACAGGTATGACCCTTGCTATACCAAGCTGTCATGCAAGCATGGAAACTGGACTTGTGAAGACCGCTTTTTGCAATAAAAGGGTCACTACAACCGTGCCTTTTCTCCAGCTATAGAACGGAACAATAATGGAAGACGCCGGCAGGAGAGACCAATGGAAATTCTCATGATCTGGGATCCCATAAACCTACATGAACTTACCGGTAAGTTAAGAATAAATTTTCCTGATGGTGACTTAAACGTTTGCAAACAATTATTTATCTAAGCTTAGACTACCATCCTGATATAGACTTTTCTTTTCGTATTCAAGGGACTTTCTAATAAAGAATTTTATATAAGATCTTGGGACATTATTAAGTTGCTTTAATTGCTTAATCTAACTGTTTTTGTTAATCGATTCATTATCTGGATTAGTGTGTGTATACTTTCCTGTTTAGTTAATTCGTAATTTAACTTATAAATATTTTTAGCTTGTTAGAATAAAAGAGATTTTACTTTTATCAACCTTTTCATTTTGCGTTATTAATAATAGTTATTATTTTTTTAGTATTAAATTTATTATCAGTTTAATAAGATTTAAAACGGAATTTACCTTGCCAATATGTTTAAACAAGCCCAGGAATAATAATCAAAAAGGAGAAAATAATTCTCGTTACGGTATGATGCAATACCGATTAGTTTAAAACATTTTTTCTTTTTAATTTGCGAGATGTTATGTGACGGTTTCAGTGGGTTCTTGTAGAACTCTGGCACCTATCAAATAAATTAAAAGCTGATCTTGTTGATAGCATAATTCTCAACAATTACTAGGCCGAGTTGATCAGGAAATATAGCTGTGTTTTTAGGATAGAAATACAACTTTCTTCTTTTTTGACATAGCTTGATCAACTCGCGCGCAGTTTATATTAGCGTGTGCAGGCCTAGCCAAACGGAAAACGTTATAATGTCTACATATGCTGAAGTGCTGAGTTATAGTTTGTATATAGGTGGGAATGTTAGTATATGTTTAACATGATTGTTTCTGTGCAATTTAGTGGTTTTCCATCATTAAAAAGGTGCTGTTGATTCTCTTCAGCTGCATGGTATAGTCTACTGAATGGATTGTCATTTTTGTAGTGATGATAGCATAGAAAACTAGTCATGGAAAGAATTGAAAGGTTGATATGGACTAGGAAGTCATATTGACCCCAGAAACTATTTTTTAAACTGGTGGAGATGGTTGTTGATACTGAGCATGAGGAATTGGTGGTCATTGCTGAAGTGTGGGTGGACTAGATTATAAATTTATCAATACGTATACGTGGAGATGTTGATCAGGTTGACTTGGGTTAGTATTAAAAATAAGAGCTGTGCAATGTGAGATTGAGGAGAAGGGATTATCAGTAGGTATGTTCTTGAGCAGACTCTGGAGGGATTGGAATTTGCTGGTGATTCTAGGCATTAGGTTGATGGCTTCCTGCATGTGGAATGGTGGCCTAGAATATTATAAATGGAATACCAGCTGAGCTGTTTAATAGGGATCAATACTATCTTAGTTTCAAAGCAATTTATTGCATATGGAGTTGATAGTAGAAATAAATGCCTTTATGGATTTGATAATTTTTAATCATAATAATAAGAATATTTAATGAACTGGTTTTGGAATAGAGGGAGAGGTATGCCTTAGAAAGTGAATTGGTGATTTTGCTGTACTATCTTCAAGCCTGGTTTGTATTACTTGCCTCAAACTAATTGAGCTTTTGTGGAATAGAAAGCCTAGGAATAAAGTGAGTTTCCCCTGGAATATTTGTGTGCATCATTTTTTAGTAAATAGAAATTATGTGGCCGTTGTATTGAGATTGAGTTGAACCTTGAAGCATGTAATTGCTAAATATGCTTTGCAGTATGGGTAATTGTTTCTGGGAAGGCAGGAAGACAGTAATATTATTCATGTAAGCTATGCAAAGAATGTACTGCTGTGCACATGATATTTGGATTACAGTGATCTTGCTCTGTATTTTTGTAAAAGCAAATTTATTTACAGCATAAAAAGTAACAAACCAATTGGTGATCTCTGTAAGATGAACTTTATGGGGTGATGTATATTTCATGACTCAGCAGCAAATTGGTGATTAGGTATAAGAGAGTGGGTGTGATTGTGGTACTAGTGAGCATCTGAATGAATATGGTGATGGGGATGGAGTCAAATGCTGCTTATATGTCCAGCTGAATTACAATGGGGCCATTTTTCCTTTTTAACCGAGTTGAGGATTGTCATAAAAATGAATTCTGCCTGTGTAGTGTATGAACCTTTGTTGGAAAACTGGAGAGATGTTCATTTTCTGTAACTTGTTAAACATGATATATGTTTCAGAAAAAATGAACTCAGCATTGGCTAAAATGAAAATTATACAGACTATTTTATATATTTGTATAGATGTTGAATGAAGTTTTTTGAGATTTTTAGTGTGACAATTTGGGATGAATAATTGGAGTATGGTATAGGGTTGATGTTACATTGTATTAGATGATGCAACATGAGGAAGTAGAAGCATAAATCAATAGGAAAGCATGTCAATATAGAGGCATGCTGGTTATGAAAAATGACTGAATGTTGTAGTAGAAATTCCTGGGTGCTCATGAGAGAAGTTTATGAGATGTAGCCTTTTATGAGTAAAGTTGCATAATCTAAGTTGAAGTCACTCATTACTGTAATTGAGAAGGGGGTGGATGTAAGTGAATTCATGGTTTGGATGATGTATGTGATGATTGTAGGACTGGATGGGATATACATGAAAACTACATTTAATGTTGCTATAGAGTGAGAAAAGGTGCTAGTTAGTAAGTGGTCATAAATGTATAATATTTTAGATGATGCGAATGGTGCTATTAAATCTATAATTTATTGTGGCTAGCATCTCTGTTGTCCAAATCATACCGAAGGAGAGTTGGACCTCTTGTACATTGAGGTCCAATACTTTGATATCATTAAGTGTGGTTCTATGGAAACAGTACATTGCTTTTGGTGGAATTAAAATAGTATCATTTTTGCTGTTAGAGATTTGTAAATTGTTGCCAATGACATATGCATATGTTGTTTTGAATTTGACCTTTGAACCAAGGAGTTGGTAATTGGAGCAATTGGAATATCATTTCCACTGTTGGAGATTTTTTTATACTGTTTCAACTGAGATATGACCTTTGAAATGAGAAACATTGTGGATTTGTACTTTTTTACTTCGGATTGAGGAAGTGGTGACATTGTTGCTAAGCAATTTGGCATGAGTTTGCTGGGTTTTTTTCTTTGACTTGAAAACTGGTGATACCAAAAAACACCTGGTCATGTGATGGCTTTGATGTCATATGGTCCTTTAAATAGCACTTAAATAAATCAATTTTTTTTTAAAAAAAATTATTAAAAAATCAGTATTAAATGAAAAAAAAATTATCAGCTGATTGTAGAGATGAAAAAACTGAAACTAGTTATATTTGTTGCTTGCAAATGAAGTGCTTGCTGGGAAAAACTATTGCTACCGCTACCACCACCACCACTACTACTGAGATATGCTTTTAGTTTAGTCTTTTATAAATTATTAAAACTTTTAAATTGAATGTAAATATAAAAGCAATTAATTGGATAGTGTTTTCCTGAAGGTTTGTGATGATGGTGTTCTAGTTGTATATTTATATTAAAATATTTCCATCGTCTAATATGAGTATTGAATATTTAGAAAAAATTAACTTTTATTTAAATATTCCAAATACATTCAACTGTTAGTAATAGCACATCAAACAGGATAGTATATGCACAATGTTTTGGGAGGTATTATTCTCCCATCTTCTTCAGGTGTTGCTGGCTTGATCAGTGACAGTACTAGCCTGGGATTAGAACCTGGACCCTTAGATTTTTGAGTGTTGAATTTTAAGGTAATGCTCTAACCAACAGAGCCATCCTGCCAAAGACAACAGTCAGTAGAAATTTCACATACTTATCTATGAGTTTCCTCCTGCTTTCTCCACTTTTTCCTAAGAGCATAGTTGATTAGAGATCTCCATACATTATGTGTAGCCACACTAGGCTGGCCTATGAGATTTTTTTCCATTATCATGTGAGCAGGTTTGTTAAATTTTCTTCTTTGTACTTTTTCTTCTTTTATCTAATATACAAAAATGTTGAATGTATTTGGAATATTTAAATAAAAGTTAATTTTTTCTAAATACTTTCAATACTCATATTAGATGATGGAAATAGTCCAATATAAAAATACAATTAATTGGATAGATTCTTATTTAAAATATCACAAGATTTACATCTATCTCAATAGTGAATCTAGTGAATTAATAAGTATCAATCAAGATATACCTCAAACGAGAGTTTGGCATCATTGTTATTTAATATATTTACAGTAGATATAGACCAACATATTAAGTATTCAGAAATTTTATCATATGATGATGATAACAAGATATTTTAGGAAATAAGTAACTCATGTGATATGATTAAATTATAAGATGATCTAAATAGATTTTTAAAATGGTGCATTACTACAGCCTGAAAATAAATGTTGAGAAATGTGTTTTATCATATACCAGAAACTATAATTTTTAATATAAATTATTATATATGTAACAAAAAAAATTATAAAAAAAGAATCTCACAACGATCTTGGAATAAATGTTGACGTTATTAAAAAGAAATACAAAAAAAAAAAAGAATTATAAAACTATAAGAACAATATTTAAAATTGATATTGCTTGTGGTAGATTTTGGACCAGAAGTATGGAATAGAAACAATGTAACTATGATGAACATGCCAAGGAGAGTCTTATCTATTCTTTATTCATTTCTTAATGGATCTGGTCCATGCTACACTGCCATCTTACAATTCTATGATTTGCACCAAAGAAAACCAAAGACTCCAGAAGATGTTAACATATTATAAATTGCCATGGGTTTCTTTCTGTAGTTTTTTTAAAATCAGAGTTTATTTCTTTATTTATCATATTTCTATCCTGAATCAAAAGCAAATTTATCAAGAGTTTATTTCCTCAATTTTTGGCTCTCTTGTCCATTTCAAGGTAGAGGATAATAATAAAGTTGATAATATAATTTTTTTTTCCTTTTCTAATGTTCATTTTAAGTAGTAAAACAGCCCACGCAAATAAAACTTTTTTCTTTTTGGATTTAAAAAAAGAAACAGATTTACATTGGATTAAAAAAGTCAGTTTAATATATTATACGATTAATTATCACTTTGGAAATTAAACTGCAGAGCATAGTTTATTATTTATTTTAATTAACGTTTAATAATTATAAAAAATATGAATAGTTAATACTGCATACGTGTATTTAAATTAGTGCACTTATTTTCCATTAGAGGGCACTATTTATTAGCATTTTCAAATGCAAGTTGCGTAAGGAAGGCAGAGAAAATATTAGGCATCTGTTGATTCAGTGGAAATGCTTGAAAGCAGAAAGGGTACAAATAATGAAATTATGGAAGACTAAATATAAACAAAGTGATTATACATAAAGTGGGTTATTGGTTTTTATACTGGGTTTGGGAACAGATAAGGGAGATTGGGATATGAAAGCCATGGAGTTGACAAAGGTTATGTTGTGGAAATGGGATGGAGCAGGATATGGGGAAACTTAGGGTGATGAATGGAAAGGGAAGGTAAAGTGGCTAACAGGTTTCTCTGGACAGTTGCTGAGAGATTCCTGACTCTGTATAAGGAGAAGTCGCAATGCATCACATCAACTCGTCTTTCACATAATTTTATTTAAAAGTGTTAATTTATAGATTAGTTTTACTAGTGAATTTAATTTAATTTCTTTAAAACTATCGATCAACTATTTAATTTTTAATTGTTATACTGTATATCAATTTTGATTTAATGCCAGAGCAGTAAATATCAACATCTTAATAAAGTTGTCATTATTAAATAGTAAAAAACGTTCTTTAAATCAATCTCTGAATTAAAAAAAAACAACATTAAAACAAAGATAAATTTGGAGATGACTGCATAAATCAATCCGAAAAATAAAAAGTATCCCAATATTACAGTTTTTCTGCAGTAAAGTCATTGTATTTTATCTTCAATTATATTCTCTCAGTTAAAGCGATTAACATAGCAACTGTTTATATTATTTTTGAGATATTTATAAAGTTAAATGAAATATGCTTTACAAAACAAAGTTTAAATTCATCATAAAATACTTTTATAGGAAATCTTTTAACATTCTATCCCTTCATCGCTAAACTAAAGGAAGTAGATTGAATAGTACTGTATTAAACAAAGTGAAGAACATAATATAATATCATATATTTTGAGAAACTTGAGAAGCATTTTTAGATAAGATTTTTATGTGCTATTATGTTTTAATTGAATTCTTTGAAATAAATTGACCAAATAACAGTTCTATCCATATCTAATTAGCTATTTGTTAGGAAATGTCTTATCTTTTAATTTGTTAAATGCAGTATAGGTTGTCTTTCTAACTAAAATCTTATCAAGATATTTAAATTAAGTCAGATTTTCAAGTTGATTACAACTATTTCATTATACTGTATTTATTAAAATATTTTCACAGTTTATATAGCAAAATAAATTAATTACTATTAGATAACAAATTGTTTTAATAAGTAAAATGTTTTCATTATTACTGCTTTAATATATATGTTCTTATCTTTACTTTTTTTATTAATAGGTTTTGATTATGCTCCATATTCTCCCGATTACTCAGCATCTAAGTTTGGTGTTTTGGGTTTTTCAATATGCTTTTCTGTAAGTTATAAGATTCCCATAATTACTCTTTATATTTTTTCTTTACTCTATAATATTTTTATTGATTGAGTGCTTTATGTGTTTAATAATATCAAAATAAAATAAATACATTTTTTTATTTTTTTTCTCAGTGATGAAAGCTTTTATTCAACAAAAAGACAAAATACACAACAGTTAAAAAGATTTACAAAGAGATGATTATATGGCAAAATGAAATTCAAATACAATATGGTGAAGGGGAAGGGAATACATATGAAATGGGGAGAGGATATGGAAAGGGTAAGTTAGTCCAGGCAAAGAAGAGTCTTTGGTAAAAAGCAATGTTGACAAGCTTGGTTGCCCTGGTGGATTGATAGGAGGATCCATATGTGACATTAACTTTGGAGGAATAGCTATATGTTAAGTCTTTAGAGGTGTTTAGGATGTATGAGGAGATTTCTGAGTTATGCTTAGATGCAACAGGCTGATTTTTGTCTTTGTAGATGAATAATTTTAGTTTTTCTCATTGTACTGGGAATGGCATTATGATTGGTCATATTGTTCTTTTTGACTAGCTTTTTACCTTTGATAGAGCAAAGCACAGCCTGAAAGGGAGGGAGATCCAGACGGCAAGGAGATGGAGACTTTGAAATAAGTTCTTTGGTGATGATGTTTTTAGTTAAGTTTTGTTTGAAATTCGATTTGGATAAAATTTGGGTAATTTCAAAGGTTTTAGTTCATGAAGTTTAGATCTCTACACATTTTTGTACTAGGGGAAGCAGACATCTTTAAACCATTTGAAGGAATGAAAAGTAAAATGAAGAAAACAGTTTTGAAATGGAAAAATTAAATATATTAATGTAAAAGCAAAAAAAAAAAAACACTGGAAAACTAGTTATAAATAATTTTAGTTGAGTAATGAAAAAATTGAGTGGAATTTTAGGCGGTTAGATACCCCGGAGGAGGGAGTGTCTGAAAAATAAGATAGTTTAAAAAGGTCGAAATAACTGGAACAAGACAAAAAACTTTATAAAAAACTTTATTAAGTTCTGAGTGACAGGGAAATTGGAGTAGGAGAAATATTTAAGTGTCTAAGAGGGAATAAAACTCTTTATGGTCCATGAAACAGTTAAACCCCCCACCAAACAGGGACGGGTGAGGTAGTTAAATGCTGATAAGCACAAGGTAGACATAGAGAAATTATGTTAAAAATGCACTAAAACTGAGATTTAGTGAATGAAAGAGTATATTAGCAGAAAAATAAGGCTTTTAAGGAGCCAAATAAATATAAAAGGCACCTTTCACTGCTGCAACACCAACTTTTCATAGCCATTCTGTGTGAGCTGTGAGGAGGATGACTTTCCAGTAAGAGCTCCATCTATGGAATTCTTTATTTTTTGCTTCTAATATTTTGTATTTCTTCAGTTTCTTTTCTTTTTTTTTTTAATATTAGCAAATCATTTTAATTTTCTCCTGTGTGGGTTCCCGAGCAATAAAGCCATATACATGAGTTTTAATGTTATTTGTTTTATTTTAACCTTTTATAATAATGATCATTTTTTACAAAATATAATATTTATATATGAATCCTAAACATTTTTTAAAAAAAACATATATTCTTTTATTAGGAGTGAGGAATCTTTTTTTTTTTGCCAAGGGCCATTTGGGTATTTATAATCTCATTTGTAGGTCACACAATTTTTAACTTAAAAATTAGCTTACTATATTTGATGAAAAATTTAATTAATTTACTTCTAGTCATTAACACTGCACAAACTTTTTAACTGGCAAACCAATTTCAACATTCATTTTTAAATGGAACTTTAACTTTTTGTGTATTAAAAATAAAGTAAAATCATTATTATTAATAACTGTTCCATATTTAATTACAATTTCTCTGATTCACCTTGAATCTAACTTTATGACATATACACCTGGGTCTCGTTTTACACGATAGATAGATTCCTCAGAAAACACGTGCAAAAGAAATAGCACAATAATAGACATAACTTACCTTGAAAAGGGGGGGATACGGACTGTGATTTTTCAAAAATCGCATAAAAGCAAAGCACCAACGTAAAATTACTTTAAAATTCGCACGCAAAAAAATAAGGAAATAAAATATGACTAATAAAAAATTTCAAATTTGAAAAAAATTGATACAAGACAAACTTTTTTTAACTATAATATTTAATTTTATTCAAAACAATATATTTTTATGCATAATTTACAGTACAGTAATTGACATTTTTTTATACACGTTTTAATTATTATCGCTACTTGCCGATAAACAGGTTCATTTGCAAACTGGTAAAAAATCAGATTCTTCACAAGAGGAAATACAACTAATGCCAACTTCACTCTCATGTTGTGTTAATGGATTTCTGGTGACAACGTAATTAGTAATTAATCTTTGAGATGATGATTTTATTAATTGTTTATGAAGCTCGCGATATCCAGACATACAACCATTTAGCTTTTGTTGGAATTTAAAAGCACATTCGTGATTAGTATCATTAATAAGAAAATAATTAAAAATAAACTTGCGGACACTAAATGATTAATAATTGATTACGTTCTTTTTTAAAAAGCAAAAACAGAATGTGATTTAAAATGCAAAATTAACACGCACAATGTTTGAACAAATTTACATTATAATCATGTAAAATTTAACATGGGTATACATAAAATGTGGAAATCATGATTTTAATTTCATTATTGCTAAAATCTTACTATTATAAAGCACTGAAAATATTGAAATTACTAAGATGAAAGTCGAATTCCAATAATGTGTTATTACTTTCAATATAACGTAAGTACGCGAAATTTATTATTTAAAGTAATAGCGCATTATTGGAGTTTGACTTCCGAAGAAACATGAATCGCGTAACTTCAAAATTGCGTTAAATAAACCCGCGTAAAACGAGACCCAGGTGTATTGTAAAATTTCTTTTTATGCTCTGGACAGGTTAATTTAATTCTACTGTAGCTAGAATCCAGTCTTCTATAAACTCCCTTTCAGAAAATGGTTTCAAATTTTCTGCTTTTTTCTAAAAAAAAAAAACTTGCTCTCACAGAATTTGTGGTCTAGTTTGTACTTTTTATAAAACAGATCAGTTATTTGATGAAGTTACTTTTTAAGTTTTCTATTTCAATATTTGTTTCTTTACCAATAATTTTGTTGTAGTTAGAATATTTGATAAATAGTCTCTTAATAGTGTGTTTTTTATTAATTTAAATACTTTCCAGATATATCACATTGATTTACTATTTCTATAAAAAAAATATATGCATTGGTCCATTTCTTTTCAAATGCATGATTTTCTATGTTAATTTTTCTTATGTTACTCATATAGTCATCATTAAAAAAAAGCAAAAAAAATAATAATAATAAAATTAATTAAAATTAGAGTTTTATTTTTGCTAGTTATATGTTCAAAATCACTATAAAAACAAACAAAATGCTTTCAACATCATAGATTAAATCTATAGTCAGATAGACTACACAATGTAGATAATTTATTAAAATATTGCACCTCTGATAAAATAAAGTAAAAGTATCATAAAGGTTGGAAAGAAAAAAGATATAGTTGAGAAAATAAATATTTTATTTTACTTAACTCTTAATTATTAAGAATTTTAAACTTCTCTCTTAATATTATAATAAATAAAATTAAAAGTGTGTGTAGTGCTTGAAAGAGAAGCTATAATGGATGCACAAATATTAAGCTCTTTCGAGGCAGGTTGCTTCATATTCATAGCAATAAGGAGCAGTGCAGAGTAAGGAGATAATGGCGATATCATATCACCATTATCTCCCTGTTCTGCACTGCTAAGTATTGCTATGAATATGAGGCAACCTGCCTTAAAAACGCTAAGCGTTTAATATTTGTGCATGCATTATAGCTTCTCTTTCAAGCACAACACACAATTTTAATTTTATTTATTACTCTTAATTCAATATTTGCACTGCACTATGTGCATGTTTAAATAGAAATTTTACATAGGTCCATTATATATATATATATATATCACTAGATGGAGCTTTACCAATATCTCCGTACAAGCTTTTTATACATAAATGCTGAGAGACACAGAATTCAATATCTCTTTTGTTGTCTCCACCTTCAGATCAACTGATTTCAAGCTAATTGACTATCATCAGTGAAGGGTAGGGACTAAAAACTAGATCTAAATACTGACTCTAAAACTCAGCATTTATGAAGGTGGAGACAATGCAAGAAATATTGAATTCTGTCTCTCTCAGCATTTATGTATACAAAGCTTGTACAGAGATATTGGTAAAGCTCCATCTAGTGATCATAAAATGCAAGCTATAAGCAAATTAACGAAATTTATAACTTGTTTTGTTTATTCTATATATATATTATAACCCCCCCCCCACTTAACACTGATCCTACACAATATATGAGCAAATGCCCAAGACGTCAATTCTGTTAATGAATAGAATGAGTTAACAATTATATTTTGCTTTGAATTAATATTGAGACTCTTCTACTTATGCCTGATTTACAGTTTAGCTCAGTGGAGGGTTATAAAAAGTTAAGAATATACAGAATGTAAATAAATGAAGGAAGAAATACTATTCATGATTAAAATAAGATACATGCTTCATTTGTTAATCAATCAAATGATAGAAATCAATGAAGTTTTATTTATTCAAACTAATAAACTATAATTTACATTTGATCTCTTCCATCATCTAAATACACTCATAGATTAACTACAATATAACTTTAACAGAAAAACATGATATTGAATAACTCCACTATCTAGCAAATCTTAATCTAAATAGCTAAATTAATATTAATTTGGAATTATGAAATCAGATCTCAGGGAATCTTTAATATGATTTGATTAAAGAAATTCTATTACACAATAACTTTTAACTATTGCAATAAAAAATAATAATAATGGAATGAATTGGGTGATGTTTCACTGGACTAGCAATTAGATAATGAAGGAAATAGGGTACCTTTTAATCTCACATCATTGTCTAAATAATAAACTGAGTATACAACCTTTTTATGAATTTTCTGACTGGTAAAGTATTTCATATAATTTTTGTATCAAGAGAACAATATTATCAGACTTTAATATGTTTATTATCAAATTTACAAAGTAGTGCATTTATGTTGTAATAGATATGTAGAATGTGGAAACTAGAATACGAATGCAGATAAGAATAATTGGAGACAAAGTTTTAAATAATAAATAAAACATTTATTTACATTTGCAATTAAAATAGATATAATTAGTTCACATTGGGACTATTTGTCCTAATTCTAAAATTTACACATACAGTTACTAATCTGGGTTTGATATCTTTTTTGTTACACTTTTTTATCGTTTATTGACTAGACATTTACAAGACATGAAACCTCATATTCTAACTTCGAATATATTTAGGCTGTCAATTAAGCCTAACATCTTTTTTTTTTTAGCAAACAACACTGGGTAATTAAATATATTATGGGCACAAATATAGAAGTTGGAGAGGTCACACTATTAATTACTGGGATAAAACAAAATAATAATTTTGACTGTCAAGAGAGTAACTTAAATAGCTCAATCAAATAATTCCTTTAAATATCTATACTTTTCACGCATTCAAAATAAAAAAATAATCCTTCTGATGATATGATGATTTAAAGTTTGTGGTAAATTAACATGATACAATTCAAAATATTTAATTTTGGATGTATAAATTTAATAGTATTATACTCTCATGTCTGCAAGATTATTTGCATCATGTGTGTGTCGCATCTTATGCTATAATCAAGACAAAATCAATATATTTACATCTTGATGTTTTACCTATGAATTACTAAATAAGTGTCATAGTATGGATAATACCATAAACCAACCAACAAATATAACACCATTTCTGCTTTAATATTCCATAAAGAATTTATCTTACCATTTATTTAACAACCAACTACATTACATGTAGTTATGATTTTATGATAACACAAAAATAAACATTCAAGAGAAAAATTTAAGCACATGAGGAATGAACAAGCTTCTTGGCTAATAAACCTAATGACAAATAATGAATCCCCACCTAACTTTGAGGTAAACTATTGGTGTGAAACTCAGTCTCACCACCAGAATAAAGGGGACATATATTACTCAACTTCATAAAATATTTTTATAATGCATATGTATGCAATCTAGGAATATACTCCACTCATGGCAAATACTTAGATATACTAAGTGTGAGAGTTCTCAATCCCAATCAACATAGAACATATCACAAATAACTTTCTTACTCATAGCTACTTAATACTTTTCATTCTATACATTGGAAAATAAATACACATACAATTAGGTCACTAATTTCTATCAATTCTTTTAGCATATGGCATTATTTGAAAATAACAGAAAGAAAAATAGTCATAAAACTGAATATTTACTAATTATATGAAATAAATGCATAAGGCAGACACACATACTTATAAATAAGAACAGTAAAATGGTAAACTGAAAATAAAACTTTTAGTTTGTGATAAATTATTAGCTGTTTTAAAATTTTTAAACATCAGTAGTTGTTGTCAATGAATTTCACCATTTCTGATAACAATATTTATCTTTCATACATTTATCATTCTCTAAGCCAATTTGCTCACTTCGAGACATTTAATAATAATAAAAAAATATACCTCTCTTTAATAAAATATAAAAAGATGTATATATAATACACATAATAAATTCTATTTAAATAATAATCATTTACCGGTATATTGCGACTTGCAACATGCTATCCAAGATGTTCTTGAAGGCAAGGAAATAACATAAATTAAATAATAAACAATAAACAAAATAAATAAAAATAAACTCTTTCACCTTAGATTCTTTATTAAAAGTGGTCAAAATACTTTTAAAAAATAATTATAAAATACATCAAATCTTTTAAAAACTTGTTTTTTATTTTTTTGCCACCAAAATGGAATATATATTAAAATAGATTTCCAACATTTCGACTATTTCTTTATTTTTTCTATAGTCTTTTTCAAGGAACTAAAAATATATAAAAAAAAGCAAAAAAAAAAAAAAAAATCCATAAAATTTTTTAAAACAAACAAAAATAAAAATCCTGTCACATATACATACTATTTTGGAAAATATATTCTTTACTTACTATGATTTCTTTTCCCAACAGCTTCCAACTTTACATTTTGCTGAAATAAACATTTTATTGTTACAAAATATAGTATTTTATCATCTTATCTTTAATTAACACATTTTTACATTCCTTTCTTGTTAAAAACAAAAACATTCTATTAAATTTCACAAAATATTTGTTCTCTTCTCTTTTCCTTTACATTATAATATCCTATTCAGAACAGGATTTAACATCTTTATGTATAAACTTTCCTTTTCAAATCTTTCTTTTTGTTTAATTATACATTCTAAAGGGGTAATCTTAAAATTGACATGACCAAATTTTTCTTTATGTAAATATAATGCTGAATTTCTATCTGACAAATGTTGTCATGCAAAAAACGTCGATGTCTACCGGAAGGGAAATTGGTAGGTCAAATACGTCATCGGTTGAATTATCCGTAAGTACCCTTTTATTAAATCCATGAAACAAATTTTTTATCTTGTTAAAAATAAAATTTTGAACCTTAAAACCTATAAAAAATGTATCATCACCAAACTTTTTCTTTAATTTTCCTCCATTTTTTATTTTATTTAAATTGTTATTTGAAAAAAATTTTAATACAACATCCCAAGGGTAATCATTTAATAAACATTCTTTTTTTATAATATTTAATTCTTCATTTAACAAATTTTTATTAGAACAAATTCTTATTCCTCTTTTTATTCTATTATTAATAATGTTCATTTTACAATGTTTATCTAAGTCAGAATTCCAATTACTTAATAAACTATGAAAAGTTTTCTTTCTAAAAACTGATGTTTCAATATTTAAATTATAATCAACAATTTTTTTTTTTATATCCATATATTCAATACACCCCCCTATTTCTTTTTCCATGGTAAATTTAATATTAATATCTTTACTATTTATATATTTTAAAAACCTTTTAACATTTTTATAATCTCCTTTAAAAATAGTAAAATAATCATCAATATATCTACAATAAAAAACAAGACCAAACCCATTACTAAAATATTTTTTCTCAAAATTATACATATATATATCTGCCAGAAGACCACTTAAACAATTTCCCATACATACACCTTTCTTTTGCTTATAAAAACATTCATTATATCTAAAAATTAAATCTTTACAACATAAAAACAAAATTTCATACAATAAATTACAATCAATTTTTATTTTATCACCTTTATCTTTTATGTATAAATCCATAATATAATTTATAGCATCTTCTGGACAAATATTTAAATACATATTAACAATATCTAATTTTACAAATGTAATATTTTTAAATTTATTATTTTCTAAAAATATTTTTAATTTATCTACAAAAATTTTTGAATTATTAATTTTACTTTCATTTTTATTAAAATCTTCATATTTCTTAAAAACATTAATATATATCCAATGAGACCCATTATTTCATGTAAAAATACATATTATGAAAATATCACAAAATGGATATATATTAATGTTTTTAAGAAATATGAAGATTTTAATAAAAATGAAAGTAAAATTAATAATCAGTAGATAAATTAAAAATATTTTTAGAAAATAATAAATTTAAAAATATTACATTTGTAAAATTAGATATTGTTAATATGTATTTAAATATTTGTCCAGAAGATGCTATAAAGATGTTGTAAAGATTTGGTTTTTAGATATAATGAATGTTTTTATAAGCAAAAGAAAGGTGTATGTATGGGAAATTGTTTAAGTGGTCTTCTGGCAGATATATATATATATATATATATATGTATAATTTTGAGAAAAAATATTTTAATAATGGGTTTGGTCTTGTTTTTTATTGTAGATATATTGATGATTACTTTACTATTTTTAAAGGAGATTATAAAAATGTTAAAAGGTTTTTAAAATATATAAATAGTAAAGATATTAATATTAAATTTACCATGGAAAAAGAAATAGGGGGATGTATTGAATATATGGATATATAAAAAAAAAAAAATTTATTGATTATAATTTAAATATTGAAACATCAGTTTTTAGAAAGAAAACTTTTCATGGTTTATTAAGTAATTGGAATTCTGACTTAGATTAACATTGTAAAATGAACATTATTAATAATGGAATAAAAAGAGGAATAAGAATTTGTTCTAATAAAAATTTGTTAAATGAAGAATTAAATATTATAAAAAAAGAATGTTTATTAAATGATTACCCTTGGGATGTTGTATTAAAAAATTTTTCAAATAACAATTTAAATAAAATAAAAAATGGAGGAAAATTAAAGAAAAAGTTTGGTGATGATACATTTTTTATAGGTTTTAAGGTTCAAAATTTTATTTTTAACAAGATAAAAAATTTGTTTCATGGATTTAATAAAAAATGTTTTTAGTATTTATCCTGTATACAAGAAAAAAAGTAATTTATATAATTTAATTAATAAAGGAGATTTTGTTGATTTTTCAAATATAATGCAAGCTGTTTATTGTATAAAATGTATGGATTGTTTAAAATATAATGGTAAAGATATATCTTATGTGGGTAATACAAAGATTTTTTTAAAAACTAGATTAAAACAGCATTTGTCAGATAGAAATTCAGCATTATATTTACATAAAGAAAAATTTGGTCATGTCAATTTTAAGATTACCCCTTTAGAATGTATAATTAAACAAAAAGAAAGATTTGAAAAGGAAAGTTTATACATAAAGATGTTAAATCCTGTTCTGAATAGGATATTATAATGTAAAGGAAAAGAGAAGAGAACAAATATTTTGTGAAATTTAATAGAATGTTTTTGTTTTTAACAAGAAAGGAATGTAAAAATGTGTTAATTGAAGATGAGATGATAAAATACTATATTTTGTAACAATAAAATGTTTATTTAAGCAAAATGTAAAGTTGGAAGCTGTTGGGAAAATAAATCATAGTAAGTAAAGAATATATTTTCCAAAATAGTATGTATATGTGACAGGATTTTTATTTTTGTTTGTTTTAAAAAATTTTATGGATTTTTTTTCTTTTTTTTATATATTTTTAGTTCCTTGAAAAAGACTATAGAAAAAATAAAGAAATAGTCGAAATGTTGGAAATCTATTTTAATATATATTCCATGTTGGTGGCAAAAAAATAAACAAGTTTTTAAAAGATTTGGTGTATTTTATAATTATTCTTTAAATAATAAACATATCTATGTATTTATGGTATCAATAGCAACAAGAAAAAGGGCATTCTTCTTTTAACTTAAGAAAAAATTCACTTGCAAAGTTTTTTTTCTTTTTCTTAACATAAAGTTTCCTGAATGATACAAAGACAAGGATGATGATTTCAGATGAGTAAATGTTAGTAAACACGGAGACAAATTCCTACAGGATAAACATTCACAACTTAGATTTAATTTAGCAATCTCACATGTTCTTAGCAATAGCTAATTGAGCTCACTAATACAACATGCAAGTAATAAATTTTTATAATAATGATGGAGATATGAATAGATAGTTTCAGCTATGTATTTCTTTTATATTTATCATTTAATTAATTCTGAAAATATTTTAATTTAACAATAACTTTAGCAGGTTTCCAAAAGAAAACATCTTGTCATAAACTTCATAAATTATCACAAATATAATTATTTTGGTTCATTGATAATTAATTATTCACATAAATCTACAATTCCTTAAGCAATAATATTTTTCTTTTATAATTAGTCCACATACCAAGGAGAACAAGAAATATAGAATATTAATATCCTTCTACTTGACTTAAATATGTACACATTAAATAAACACTAGTAATTAGTTAATTATTTGTAAGCCATACATTCACTTCTTTAATAAAATATTTTATAAGCATGAATAATAATAAGCACAATTATTATCACATAGTAGTCCAAAATATAGCACAATAAATTATATATACATCATCTCATTTTAAACTTTTATATAATTAGGAGAGAATTTGAATGTAGAGTCAATGGTAAGTTTTGTTAAACAGTACTGCATAAATTTCCATAAAAGATTATAAAGTTCTTGCAATTTCATTTTTTCCTTAATAATAATAGAAGATATAAGAAAACAAAGTAGATTAAAGTTATCAGCATATAAATACATTTTAGGATGATAAGGTTAATTTAAAGTTTAACTGAGTGGAGAAAATGAAAATATACCTTTTGTATATCCTTCCTTAAAGCTATCTGGTAGCTAGAATTCCCACACTGAATTTTATATAAAAAAATAATATTTAAAAATTTACACTTTGGAATTTAACTGACCTGATTTCTGGAAGAGATTTGAAAAAAACCATGTACATAGAAGAAGTGGCAGAAGCAGAATCAATACCTTAATGGATAATAATGAATAAATGAATGAACTTCTATTACTGACTATCACTTAAATACATCTTTCATCAATCAAGAGGTCACCTTATCCTCTAAAGGTTAGCTCCACCCTTTGCACTCAGTTAATTAAAGAACAAATATTCAAAAAATCTTTTCTTGAAAAAAAAAATTGTTTTGATTTTCTGAATTAAATCAAACTAAATAAAAAAAAACTTTTTACACTTTTGAAATAAATAAATATTAATTAGCTAGTAAAATAAAATAGTTGATAACACAATTTAATTGGTCAAATAATTCACCAATCCAGATATCCACTAATCACTCAAAATATATTTACATCTGTTATTAGAGATATTTGCTGTAATTTTAAGTGTTTTATTGTAAAATTCTATATTGTAATTAAATATCAAAAATGAAATTGGAAGATGATACAGACATACATGCATACACTGAAACAGTCGATCTTAGTTCAAGATCAAGTTTCACTATTCTACCACTTAACCCACATTTCACCCTGCTCCTTTTTGTCATATGTATATGTTATATGTGTATTTCTGAGAAGCATTTATGAGATTTATAAATATAAATCTCAAATAAAAATTTTCTTCAATTATTTTAAATATTAACTTTTATAGATGCGATTCCGATATATACATATATAAATGGAGCTTTTATATATATAAAAGCACAAAAAAATCTTGTAAATAATTTTGTATTTTTTTCTTAACTATATTTTATTTATTTTATAAATATTTTTCTTCATATAATTACACAAATATTCAAGATGGAAGATGCAATTGCTAACTGTCCAAAAGTAATTAAAAGGGTGGGAACATTAGTTTGTTTTATGATTTTAAAAGGAATTTTTAAATTAAAGTTAATGAGAGTAAAATTTAAAACAAAGCTAATTGATTTAGTTAGCTGTTAACATTTTTATCAAATCTATTTCCTATCTGGAAATTGATTTGAAATTTATTTTTGGACAGTTATCTTGTGATTGCATCTCTAATAACAAAAGATAGAATATTTCTGTAAATTAAATATTCAATTAGAGTTAAGAAGTTTAATTAAAAATATTCTTTGAATAACTGAAAATGGGTATAAATAGGGCCAAAAATCTATTGTGTCAGAGTTCGGTCAATAGTCGCTAACCGACTTCATGTTTGTTTGATTTTTTAAAAGAGGGGCTTAATCCACCTTCCCCTCCATCTTCAGCTCAACTCTTCCCCGTGCAAAGATGTAGCTCCTACCGCTCAAGTGTGCCCATGCCATCAAAGAACCATCGAGGACAAGAGACATGTTTTAAATCAAAGAATGCCACCTGCCACAGAAGATTCATTAGTACTTTATTTCATGGAATTCTGAGGTAACAAGTCTAAAGTCATTACAATTGTATTACCTGAATCCTAACTCTTTAAAATTGTTTTCTGTATATTGAATCTCTTTTGACTCGCTAGTTGGCAAGTATGTTAAATTAATAGTTATTTTCTTTATATTGATTCTCTTCTATCTAAATAATGCTACTATAAAAACTTTTCATCCAACTCACGCTTCTTATTATTTTTATAATTTAGTGCAGTTATAATTTATTTTTAATGATATTTTTTATTTAATTTTATTTGTAAATGCCAATCAAACATGGTCTTACAAACTTCTATATCCCACTGTGGAATAAAAAAAGGGGGGTGGATTAATGAATTCTTGTTAGTTATTTCTAACTAGCTTGTAAGATTGAGTTTGTATTTTAAATGCATACATGTTTTTAAAAAAATATTTTATCATAAATTTATACAAAATGAATAAATACTTTGCAATCTGGGGTGGATATTGGTATCCATTAATTTTATTAATTTCTCATTGATCATCATCGCCAAATGGCTGGTGACTTAAATCTATTTTGTTATTTGCACTTTGAAGTGCATGAATTTTAGTTTTTTTATATGTTAAACAAAATATTGATTCAAGAAGGGGGAGAAATGCATGCTTCATTAATTATAGTTTAACATATGATAAATGACTTTATCTTTCATGGGTCATTATTTTAGCATATCATTACATATTTTTGTAAACCATTTAAGGCATTATTATAGTATTTAAATTCAATGACTTTATATTCTTATGATAGCATTGCTGGCATATATCAAATTATTAATAAGCCTGATTTGCCTGTACCTCATTCCAGGGAATCATGATCATCTTCGTTCGTCATTCTTCTCCTCCAAGTATATAGTTATATACTGCTTTGATTTGCTCATATGTCATGCTGGGGATTCAAAACCTCTCATCTTTTAGTGTTCTCATTCATAATAGAAGTGTAAGTCTACTTCTGGAACATGGAAGTTAGTGTAGATGAAGCTCTGTATGGCTTTGCCATGATCTGGCCCATAGAAATTTTTTAACTACCTTTCCCTTTTCAGTACCATAAGCATGAAGCTAGCGTACCACCTTAAAATTTGGAGAATGACATTTTCTAGGCAAATGTGCCACCCTCTCTCTCACTGACATAATGCCAGCACCACAATTTCTTATAGTTTTCTAGCCCATTTAGCAAAATAAATCGTAATGATATGTGATAATGAAATGTTTTTCTCTTTGTAATATTTTTAATTGGAGTTTAGATCCAACTTCTCATGACGCTGCCCTCCCCTTTATTGAAATAAGCTGTTCCCATATTTATAAATTTTTGCAATATTCTATCGTTAAATCTCAAAATTTTTAGTCTACTTACTGATCAAAGTGTATCTTTATTTTAATTGTTGTAAATAAAGTCTATAAATGGAAAATAAACTTATGTATTAAATGCTAAAAGGCATCCTACTCAAATCGTATAATCAGTGTATATATATTAAATGTATAAAATGTCCACCAAATCACCCAGATAAATCTGTTTTGTAACATTGAATAAAATCCTATTTTTAAATATACATTCAGTCTTGTAATTGTCACACATAAATTGATATTTTTAAAAATAATTGTATCCAGTTTGTTAAATGTTTGTAATGAAAACAAAGTTTTAAAGGCGTGAAGTTGATTATATATATAAAACTCATCTCAAATTTTGTCCAAATAAATAGTTATATTTTAAACTTAGGCCAATTGTTTCAATCTCATTAATATATTTATTTTGTTTTTTTTAAACTTATATCTTGGGTTCACTCAATCTCTCATCAACATCACCAAGTGAGTTCTCATGCAAAACATTGTAGCACTGGGCCAGGATGAAATGAATTTATATCTTATCACCATAGGTGTTGTCTGTAGTGTTATAGATTTGGGGAATGGGCAAACAGGTTAGAATTCATGATTGCTCCTGACCTGAGTATCTCAGGTATGATTGGATTTGGGGTACTTTTGCTTAGATTCTCAATTTTGTTGGATGGACATACATTTTTGACCAGTACAACACATATGCTGCTATATGAATACTAAATTATCCTGACTAAAATATGACTAATATGGCTATGGGTTAAACATATTTCACTGATTATATTACTCATACATAAATGAGTGTTCCAATGAGTAAACAGATCAGAAAACCATCTAAACAAATACCAAACACTATTCTACAAATAAATAAAACAAATTTACATCAACTTAACTTGCATATCAACAATTCCTGTAATAATCCACCCCCCTTTCTTGCATTAAATATTTAATCAAATATAATAATACTAAATGCTTATAAAAATTCCCAATTAACATTCATAAGCAACTCTCACATAAGGTTTTAGACCATTAACAAAAAATTTTTAAAATTTTAGCGCTATTTCACTTTTTTTAGTTAAATGCAGTTATTCACCATGGACACAGTAAGATTTAATTACTTGTGCCCATTCAGAAGGTCACAAATCCCTCTTATAAAGAACAAAAATGAAATAAGCAAGTAACACAACAATGTTATATTAGTAATTATAAAACACCACACAATAAGATTAATTAACACATTGGAAATTATGCGTAGAAGACCTACCCACTCTCAAAACACATCGGAAATTATGCGTAGAAGACCTACCCACTCTCAAAACTTCTAACTGATATTTTAATTGGATATGATATAAAGCTATGAACATTATAGGTATCTCTCATTCCTTCTGGGGTAGAGACTGTGAATGTGTTCTCACCACCTGTTTCACTATCTCATAGGGGCCTTCATAAAGATCTAAGAACTTCCTAAAGGTATGCTTTTGAAGGTTACTGACATGGGGAGTTCTGATCATCACATGATCATGGACTTTGAAGAGTTGAGGGCCAGATGCTTGTTGCCCATCTTTTTAAGATTAGCACATACCAATGTCAGATCATGTGAGACATCAACATCCTCTGGAATAATGGGCAAAGGGGTTTTAATTAGCAAGGGTTCCACTCGACCAAAATGTAGCCAAATGGTTGTCATTATGGTGGATTCATTTATTTATATTAATATAATGAACAATTTGGGGTAACTTGTGTACCCCATTGTCTATGGTTTCAAACGGCTGAGTTCTCACATGATTCTCTCACTGGGATTTGTTTGTGGATTGTGTATGGAACACATAACATACTTGACATTCTGCTTTTTACGTCATTTCCAATATTTAGAGATAAAACCAGTGGCATGATCCATAAGAATGGAAGCTGGTTTTCCCATCACAAGGAATTGGGATGCCTCCAAGTGCTCAATGACATTCTTGGCATCCATCTTTGGGACTGGAAATGCAGATACAAATTTGGAGAACACATCATAAGTTACAAGAATAAATTTTTGTTGTATAAAAGGGGGAAGGGGCCCATAAAAGTCAAAAGCTAACAGTTCTATGGGCTGGTTTGGCAGGATGGGTAATAAAGTTCCCATATAGGTTCTATTTTTAAATTTGGTCCTAAGGCAGATTTCACAGTTTTTAAGTTTTGCTATAATGAGCTCAGTCATGTTATGGAAATTAAATTTGGTCCTGAGGCAGATTTCACAATTTTTGAGTTTTGCTATAATGAGCTCAGTCATGTTATGGAAATTAAATTTGGTCCTGAGGCAGATTTCACAATTTTTGAGTTTTGCTATAATGAGCTTAGTCATGTTATGGAAATAAAAAGTGATTTTTGATATAGGTTTTATCTTTTGGACCCCAAAATGGCCATACTGACAATGAATATAATATATCAGTTTGTCTACTAAACATAATGGAACTACCACCTTCCAAGAGTTTCCCCATCTCTCTCATCTTCTTTAACAAGATTCCATCAATCATCTTGTATCAGGCTTTAATTCTCTCAATATACCTCTTCCTTTCATTTAAATGAATAGGGTTCACAAACACTCTAACTATCTTCTTCAAGTCATTGTCCTGCACCTGTAGCATAAATATTTCATTGTAACTCTTTACTATCTCATTCTCTAATAAGGTCTCTAAACTATGTATAATTATATTATCTGTGCAGGGGTTTTGATATGTTATTGTGGTTGAATGATGACAGAATATCTGCAACAATATTATCTCAATCTGAATTGTAAATGATTTGGTAAGAGAATTGCTGGAGATAAAGGCTCCATTGAATTAACCTATCATTATGCAGGCAATTCTTATTCAAAAACTCTTAAGCTATGATGGTCAGACAATACAATAACCCAGAACCCCAACAACATTTGTCTCAGTTTTTGGAACCCCCAGACAATGGCCAGGGCCTCCCTTTCTGTCATGATATAGTTTAATTCAGGTTCCTTTTAAATGATGACTGAGAAAATACAAAACCTGGGGCTCCCTATTTTCATTAAGCTGGTAAAGAATGACCCCCCCAACCCGAACTCCCTACTATCAGTCTGTAGATAAAACTCCCTGTCAAAGCCTGGGTAAGCAAGGATAACTGTTTTCAAAAAGCTATTTTTAATAGTCTGGAATTCCCTGTCATGATCTATGGTCCAAACCCAAGGTTCACCCTTCTTTAATAACACAGACAAATGGAGGGTATCAAAGGAAAAATTCTTGTAAAAATGATGGTAATAGTTTCATAGTCCCAAAAATGACCTCAAATGTTTTTTAGTTTTTTGAGTGGGGAATTGCTTGATAGCAGATATTTTGTCAGGATGAGGTTTGATCCCTTGACTACCAATCAAATGGCCAAGAAAAGAGAATTCCTTAGCAGCCAATGTACACTATTCAAGTTTAACCTTAATGTTGTACGGGGAACATTCTGAAAAAAATAAGTTAAGATGACCAAAATGCTGGGTTAAATTATCAGATGCTATTACAACATCATCAGCATAGATAACTATTAAATCTTTAAGTTTCTGAGAAAAGACCATATTCAAACACCTGACCAGACCCACCCTGCTGTTTATCAAGCCAAAGGCATCCTTTGAAACATATACGAATGGCCTTGATGACGAAAGCTGTATACTTTTGATCCTCTTGATGTAATGGAATCTGCCAATAGCTTGCAGTTAGATCAAATATTGAAAATACACTCCTCCTTTGAAACCCAAAAAGCAATACCTGAACAGGCAATGGAATGTCACATTCAGGGATAGTATGTTGATTCAGTATGCATGTGTCCAAGCAGACTCAGAGGGAACCATCCTTCTTTTTTACAGCAACTAGCAATTTAACATAAGGTGAGGGGCCAGGCTTGATGATCTGTCAATCAATGACCTTTTGGATCTGTTGTTGTACCTCTGCTTGGTACTGGTAGGGGATTGGGTATGTATGTTGCTGAAATAGTTCATTGCCCTTTAGTTTAATTCTATGAATGTATCCCTTGATTATGTTAGGTACCTTTGAGAAAATAAACCTATACTGAGACAGTTGGAAAAATGGTTCATAGTATTCTGTGCCTATGATACTTGAACCATCTACAAAATTTCCCATGAGAGGTCAAATCTCCTTCCCATATATAAAAGTATGATCATTGTAATTAATAGCACAATTGTTAAGAGTCATGAAGTCTGAGCCAATTATAACTTCATGAATCAGACCAAGCATGATCAAGAATACATATGTTCAATCTCCAAGTTGTTGATTTTAAATGTAATAAAAATTTTCTTATTGAACAACTTTACTTTCTTCCCATTGGCAAGTGTCACATGAAGGAATTTAAGTGGCAAAATGGGTAAGGATTCATTATCTTGGATGATTTTCTGATGTTCATCTTTGGATACCAATGAGGCCTGATTGCTGTGTCTATCAAGGCCCTGACATGGTAATTCTAATTATAGAGCAATTATACGCAATAGGAGATTCAATCAACTTTTCAGTTTCCCAGTGTTCAATATCAAAATCAAGATTGTTCACAAATCAATACATAGTGTTTCCTAGATCTCTAAGAACAGGGCCCCAAAGTGAGGAACATTCCATTGAGGACCTTTCTAGTTTAATGCTCCAGCATTTTTAAATACTGGTCACACCATTTTTAGGAGTGATTTGTGCTCCACTAGTGGATGGTTGACCACCATCATCATTCCTCCTTACAAGAGAATGAGGATTATAATAGAGCCTGCCTCATTTGAGGTTTTGTCCTATATCTACTTTTGCTTCTAGCTAATCTATCCTGGTACCAAGGTGATCTACCTGGGATACTGATACTACTTACAGATGTAAGGGATTCCCTATTAACTCTGGCCTTATTATCACTTATTTTATCACTAAATTCAATGGAATCTAATACATCCACAACTTTCTCAATTTTTTATCTATCTGACACTATGAGGACCACTCTACATGACAAGGTAGGTTGTGACATAATATTCAAACTATCTGCTGCTCGGACAAAGGGTATGAAGTAAGGGTCTTAAGTTTCACAGCCTCTCTTGAGAGATATGGTACCTTAGATTATCTTGCTTGTCTTCTCCCCAAAAGCTATTTAACAGCAGGTACTTAAAATCTCCATAGGTATGGGGTTTGTCAAACAAGGACTGCCACCAGTCTTTAGAGGATGAATATAAATAATTACTAGAGATGGAAATCTTTCTCTATTTCTGAAAGTGGACAAAGTAGAAATAGCTCTTCTAAACTCTGCAAAAACTCATAGGCATTCTCTAAGTACTCCCCTTTGAAAGATTTAACAGTTAGAAACTTAAGTGCATAGAATCATGTGAATCTTTTACACAATTTGTCCTCCCTCTATCTGAGTCCTCCCTCTATCTGATCTTGATTTCTGCAGGTCTACTTTACTATGCTCCCCCTCCTTTATAGATTCCAAAAAAATACTAATCCATAGGGCCATGGTACACTTCCTTAGCCTCAATGACACCCAACTCCCTAGCACTTAACTGTCTTACTTCCAACTTTGAATTCTGTTTTTGATTTTAAATTTTTTGGATATATTTTTCCAACCTAGTCTGGTAGTTCTTCCATTCACAATTCAACTCATCTCTAAGTTTATCTTCAGTCCTACCTGAAAAGATTTGCCTATCTACCATACTCTTTACATCCTCTATCTCTGCTTTTAAATTCTGGTATCCTTTATTCATCTAATTTAATTACCATTGTTAGTACATCTTCACCTTCTGTCTATAGGTTATCTACACTTTTAATGATCTGTTTAACTTGATCACTCATATCCTGACTAATTCCACCTGGGTTTAACTTCTGTGTCTCTACTTGCAAACCCAAGTTCTTTATCTGATTTTGACACTCATTAATCTGATCATCTATTTTTAATGTGTTATCGACAATCCTGCTCTGGTATTCTATTAAACCCTCTCTGACAATTCATAAGCCTTCCTCAAACAATCCAAATTTCTGTTTGAGTTCAATTGTACATTCACTAGTGTATTTGCTATATAGTGTTTGGTATTCTTGCCCTTTATCTCTAATCATCAACTCTGTTTTAGTAAAACTTTCCTGGATTTCTTCCTTAAGATGCAGCATTGAGTTTTCATTGTCTACCCTAATCTGCTGTAGTTGATCCTTAACATTGATTTCTATCATTTCCAATTCATACATTTGGCTCCTAACACCCTCCATAATCTCTGGAAATAAATTTGTTTAACTGAACTATCTTTTATTTCTAACATTTCTTATTTTATTTCTAACATTTCTTTAGCTGAACTATCTTTTATTCTATCTTCCATTTCTTTCATTTCTGACCTTTGTTTAGCTGAACTATCTTTTATTTCTGACATTTCTCATTTTATTTCTGACATCTGTTTATCTAAACTATCATTTTATCTTCCATTTCTGACATTTGTTTAGCTGAACTATCTTTTATTTCTGACATTTCTCATTTTATTTCTGACATCTGTTTAGCTGAACTATTTTTCATTCTATCTTCCATTTCTGACATTTTTTATCTAAGTTCTCATTTATTGCATTGATCAACCATGAGTAATCATTCATTCTCCCTAATGGGATGTTTACTCATCTAACTAAAGTCTATGTGAAGTTCTTTCCATTTGAATTTTAATAGTAAATA
Source organism: Epiperipatus broadwayi (assembly GCA_028023455.1). Lineage (NCBI taxonomy): Eukaryota > Metazoa > Onychophora > Udeonychophora > Euonychophora > Peripatidae > Epiperipatus > Epiperipatus broadwayi. The sequence continues at coordinate 5,337,841 of JAQFVV010006281.1, read as the reverse complement.
ATATATACTAAAAACTAACTTTATTCAGCATTATCTTTTCTCACTTTCGAGAATGCATTGTTTTATTTTCGACAGCCATTTTCTCCTCTTGACTGTCTGACTGCTGTGCATTAACAATCTCAGATTCTTTTTATTAGCTATGCTAATTTACATAATTTATTTTAAAAGTTCTTTTTTATAATACATTTTTTCTAGAGTAATCATTCTGGGGGAAAAAAAAGTATTGTCGATGCAACAATCTACATGCGTTAAATGAAACTTTATTTACACACCATTTAAAATATTGGCACCATCAATAACAACTAATGAATATTTTGTGTAGTTTATGGGGAAATAAAAAGAAAATCCATTTTTGTACTGTAATACAAATTAAATGAGATTACTGGTTGGGGCGTATTTGAATTTTAATGTAAAATATCTAAATCAAACTGTTGATATTGACTCCAAGTCATTTCATAGTAGAGTCAATCTATTTCTGTATTTTTATTTTCATTGCTACATAAATCTAAAATGATTTTTTTGTTTCAGTAAGTTATATTGAAAGATATTAGAATGTTTACTACTTTGTTAGAAATTTCGGATTATTCTCTGTGAATTTGTAACCAAAAATCAAGAAGTTGTTCTTGCAGGCATTTAATTTTTAAATCTACTAACATTTTATTGAATTGCTTTTTTTTTCTTCATTAACAAATGGTCTGTAATTTTGAAATGAATTTTTAAGTCAGTCATAAGAATCAATTTCTTCTGTAAAGTATTCTCAGATAGTTTTTTCAACTAGAAAAATATTCTAAGTAATTTTTGATATTGTTATCCAAATATAGTTCTTCCATTTTTTCATTAATTTTAATAATATGCATCTTAATTCTTCCATTTAAGATTAAAAATATATATGAAAAATAGGCCATGTATTGCAAACACACTTCACATCTAATTTTGAGTGTGTTTATGTTTTTTTTTTTTTTTTAAAAAATAAATAAATATTACTTCACCTTTTAATTCAAAAAATCAGTTCAAGAATTTTCTTCATGATAAGCATTGCACTTCTATATAGGTAAAAGTAAGGTTTTGGGGTTGCTAAATAATTTGCAACATAATAAAATAAATAATTGATGTATCTGATGAAATTATCATTCTTCTTTTTAATGCTTTAGTATTTCTGTCATCATGAAATCATAGAGATGAAGACAACATTGGAAATATTTAATGTGTGGAACTATTGCAATTATTTATGATACTACCCCTTTATTTGCGTGCAGTAATGATTTTATTCCATCTGTATAAATATGCCAAAATAAATCTGTTATTTTATATTCATTCATGTAGTAATTAATCAGCTCAAAAATTCTTTCTTTGGTGATTCTTTCTGCTAGAGACTTGCAAAAAAAAACCTATCTTCCTGGATTATAGGATTAAAAATATAATGGACAAATAATAACAAAATAACCATAACAGCAATATTCATCCAGTTGTTATGCAAAATGGTGAGAGTAGACTTTAAGGAGTTATTAATAGTGCCATCTAATGAAAAGTATGATGATAAGAGACTAAAAATAACTTGAGGATCAAGTTTATCATAAAAAATTATATTATTTAATTTTTACAATTTATTTTTATATATTTAGATGAACGAAGAGATATTGACAAAGCATGGAGTGAGAATAAACGTTGTCTGTCCTAGTCCTGCAGAAGCTGCACCATTTGAAGTTGTAACAGCTTGCGGAAGAGATTTGACTACATTTACAAAAATATCGTAAGCATATTATGTTAATAAATCACATTTTGAGAAAGCATTATTTTTTGGCTAAGTCTTTTTGACAAATACAAATTTTTAGTCTATAAAATGATAACATTTTGAAATTCAATTTCTCAAATTTAGATTTAACTGAAATTAGAAATTAATTTATTTAAGTTTTTAATAACTTTTTTTTTAGAAAATTGTAAAAAAAAAACCTTATGTATTGCAACATACTTACTTACTCATAACATACAGGGCTCTTTCAAACATATGGTTATTTTACTCAAGACACATTATATATATAAAATAGAAATGTACATAACATTACAATACTAGCTAAAAAAAATTTTTATGAAAATTCTTCCACAACCATGGTTTCATCTACCAACAAATAGACCTTGTCAAGTGAAATTCAACTAGACATACAACATATATATACAAAAAAAATTTCCCATCATTCACTTCAAAAAATAACTTCCTTTATCATCAAAGAGTGTCTGCATGAGATTTATGACCTCAGATTAAAAAAAAAATATTATCAAAGCTTCTTTTACTCTTCTTTTTAATTCACTTTTTTCATAAAAGATAACCTCTGCATTTTCAAATAATATTTTATGACTTCTATTCAATTAGTTTATAATAAAAATACATTTGTAAGTTTAATTGGTTATTAAAAAAGTTGGGAAGAAGTCCAAGTTGTTAATAAAAGAAATTTAAGTGTAGGGTATTCCAATAATGAATAATATTTCTGTAGTGTAATTTTTATTACATCACTTTCACATAAGGTAAGAACTAGTTTCTATTCACTTTTAACACCTTATGGAGGGATATAATCATAAACATATGACCAAGGACATGTGAAAAAGATCTATGACAAACAAGATGCACATTTCATGCTGAACTAGTTGGTTCAGACCATGATCTCTTACACATATTTTTATCATTATTCAGTATATATAGATAAATAACAATTTAATTCATGTTTAATTGATAATTGTAAAGTGTGCTGCTTTCATAACTTTGATACAAATGACTTAATAAAAGTATATTAATAATTTTATTCAATAATGAATAATATTTATGTAGTGTAAATTTCATTACATCACTCTCACACAAGTTACAAAATGATTTCAATCACTTTTAACACCTTGTGGAGGGATGTAATCATAAATATTTGACCAAGAACACGGGGAAACGATCTATAAAACACAAAATACATATTTTGTGCTAAACCAACACTTATCAGTTGGCCCAAACCATTATATCCTTCCGCAAGTTGTTAAAAGTGGGATAGAAGCCAGTCTCTACCTTGTATGAGAGTGATGTAGTAAAAAAAATATTATTCATTATTGGAGAGTCTCTATTCTGATAAATGATCAATACAAATTATTAATATACTTTCGTTAAATGATTTGTATCAAAGATGTGTGGGCAGCACCTTTCACACTTATCAATTAAACTGTAAATAATTTGCTATATATATTGTGACAGTCTGGGTTTTCCACCAGAAGAGAGGGAATGCATCTAACTATGGTCAGTCCTGGGGTCTTGGGGTATGATACCAAGACTGATGTGATGAAGTAACTAACCAATGATTATGCATACCTCGAATGGGCTAGTTTTTGGTTTATTCATTAAAATAAGACACAACTTAGGCTAGTTCATCCATACCTCACCCCTCTTTCGAATTCCACACATGCCTCAGAATTCAAAACCAGGGAGACTGTTGCAATCAACTCTCCTCAGTGATGAATTTATCTTAGATAGTAGATAGAAATTACAGTATGTTTATATGGATTTTAAATCAAGTAGAAGACTCATTTTATCATATTACTACTGCATTAAAATGTACAAGAAGATGTGTGTGCATATGTATGGTGATCAATTGATGATTGGGAAAGAAGTAACTGCGATAAACTAGAGACCATTTAATGAGAACTAAATTGACAATTTATAAATGAGATAAAAAAAATAAAAATTGAAATCGAAAAACTCTTTGACAAAAAAAAAATAATTATATACATGTTTGTGTGTCAAGTATGTATCCCCATCATATAAACGATTAAATATATATATATTACACAAGGCAAAAATCTCCATACAGTAGTGCCACTCTGTGCCAACCACCAGAGTAATCAATGGATGCCAAAAGGCTTGTGCATAAAATCCCTATCTAGTGCCTACTCATCCAGTATCCACAGACTAGTTTCTGGCACTAGATAGGGATTTTATGCACAAGCCTTCTGGCATCCATTGATTACTCTGGTTGGCATAGGGTGGCACCACTGTATGGAGAGTTTTGCCTTGTTTAATAACAATTATGTGCTAGTATAAGAGATGGTGACCATGTGGTATATTTATTATACCAACCCTTGCTGTGATAGGCATACATGAATAAACACCCATTATATATAAGGTAAGTAAAAGTAACAAACAACAACAAAAAATCATTAACCTAATGTTGCATTGATTGTGAAGCTATCTAGCTATTTAATAAAATAAATGAAGACATATTAAGTAGCTTCTAGGTTTAATTCCAGCTGTAGTGATTATCTCTCTTTGGAAGACCCCCCACCTTTACTTAGTACATGTTAAATAGAAAGAACATTCATGCAAGAATGTTAAACATTACCCTAAATAAACAAATATGAAATAATGATTAGTCAACAAAAAAAAATAAACAACATAAATTCTGTCCTGTAGCTAGTGTATATTCTTTAATATGGAATAGTAATAAATAAAATCTTACCTCTATCCCATATTGTGGTAAAGATTTTGATAGTAATCATACTGAATATCATGTAACTACAGTGGGAGGGTTACCTAAACGTTATTTTAAAAGAAAAATTATTTAAACTAACAACCTTCTTCCCCCATGTTTTCTCAAAGTTTAGCTACAATGGACTCTTCTGTGTTAACAAAATCTTGGTTTCCAAATATGGAGGTGAGCAAAACAAAAACAAAAAAAAAAGATAATACATAATTCTACCAACATATACATAAATTAAAAAAACAGCACACAACAAATTAATGCTATTTCATGATGACTGATGGGAAGCTGTGGATAAGGCAACTAAAGTTTCTCATATGTACAATCCATCATTGTTCCAGTCAGGCTGCTATGATAAGACTCCTCAGAGACATATCTCCTGTTCTTCTTCTTTCTATATCCATCTGTGAATTTTAGATGTGGCATTTGACATTTCGGAAGGCATTACACACTTGAGCATTAACCTATCACACTTTCTCTGATAGGATGTGACAACACTTAGCCCTACAATACCATTGAATTAGCTGGAAAACATCATTTTTTCAGCAAATAAACAATTAAAATTTTCTTAATTCAATGTTTATTGTTAAATGATTTTTATAGAAATGAAATTATTCCATCATTAATATATATATAGAAATACTGTGGAGATGTTGTAATCTGTTATTTTATTTGCATTTAAAGAATAGCATGGTCCTTTTTATTTCAAATGTCTATTTAAATCAACTCTATTATTTTACTCAAATGTTTGAATTTATTAGGACTGTTTTTGTTTAAATATTAATTACAGCTTCTTGCAATCTGCTTTATTACAATTCAGCAAATAATTTAAAGTGTTAGAATAAGCCATCCGTTTTCCTCGAGATTCAAGCAGAAGGATGATGAAAATGACTTGAGTTTCTTTTTATACTCTGCCTCGGTTTTCATTGTGTAGCATATTCATATGTTATTTCCTTTTTCATCACTATATATATATATATCGATATATATATATTGTTATGTGTATTATCTCAATTATAAGCAAAAAAAATCACATAGTAGAATTATGTTTTTCATCTTCCGTATTTGGTTACCTAGTGATGGGTTTGGCAATAGATTGTTACTATGCTTACTTAGTCCAAGTCTTTCAAAATGGTGTAAAATACACTGATATTAAATTTATTGTTTACATACATATATATTAGTATGATTATTATTATTATTATTTAATTGGGATTTTCATCTTTCTAGCAAATAAGCAAAATTGATTTACACCTGTGTCTCAGTTTACGCGATAGATAGGTTCCTCAGAAAACACACGCAAACGAAATCGCACAAAAATAGACGTAACTTACATTGAAAAAGGGGGGATGCAGTCTGTGATTTTTCAAAATTCGCGTAAAAGCAAAGCACCAATGTAAAATTACTTTAAAATTCGCACAAAAAAAATATAAGGAAATAAAATATGACTAATAAAAAATTTCAAATTTAAAAACAATTGATACAAGACAAACTTTCTTTAACTATAATATTTAATTTTATTCAAAATAATATATTTTTATGCATAATTTACGGTACAGTACATTTTTATACACGTTTTGTTCATTTGCAAACAACTAGCGCCAACTTCCCACTCATGTTGTAACAGTGGTTTTCTGGTGACAACGTAATTAATCTTTGAGACGATGATTTTATTAATTGTTTATGAAACTAACAACTAAAAATTAAATTCTTATTTTTGTCTTTAATTTTCAATTCGGTTTAAAAATCAAATTTCACATTAATTTCAAGTCGCAGTAAGTAATTTTTAAATTGTTAATTACAATTAAAAATCAGATTTTAATTTTTAATTGTCAAATTTAATTATGCCCACTGCTATTACTGACCTTTTAAAAATAAACTTGTGGACACTAAATGATTAATAATTGATTATGTTCTTTTTTAAAAAGCAAAAACAGAATGTGATTTAAAATGCAAAATTAACACGTACAATGTTTGAACAAATTTACATTATAATCTTGTAAAATTTAATGTGTGTATACATAAAATTTGGAAATTATGATTTTTAATTTCATTATTGCATAAAATCTTAATATTATAAAGCACTGAAAATATTGAAATTACTAAGATGAAAGTCGAATTCCAATAATGTGCTATTACTTTCAATATAATGTAAGTGCGCGAAATGTATTATTTAAAGTAATAGCGCATTATCGAAGTTCATACATGTGGGTCTCTTTTTATGTGGACTTATTTAACACCCTTCCGGTGAAACACAAATCGCGTAACTTCGAAATCGTGTTAAATAAGTCCGCGTAAAAAGAGACCCAGGTGTACTTTGATATTCTTTCAATATAGTTAAATATATGCATTTGCTGTGTACACACGCAGACACACACACATATATATATAGGTGTTGGTTTAGTTATTTCATGAGTGAAAATATATGCTTAATCATTTATTAGTTAAAGTTATAAAAAAAAATGAACGGAATTTGGTGATGAGAGCAACAAAGGTTAGATTGTAAGGTATCCCTATATATATATATTGTGCACTTTTTATTAGCTCAGATTATTCTAAAATAAAATTTTAGTGTATAATTTAAAATTTTAAAAATCCAATAATATTTACTTATTAAAAGAAGACAATAATGAAATATTAGATCATAGGGTTTGAACTCGAATTTAGCTAAGGGAAATTTATAAATGTCTTAACTCAAAATACATATAGAAAATAACCTACAGAGTCATATATATGCAGATGGATGAACAATTAATATTTGAAATTTAAAACCAGTGAAGTTTAAATTGTAATTTTGTAAACATAATGCATAGTAGGGACTAATAATTATTGTGGGTGCGCATTTGATTTTAAACATAGAAATTATTTATCTTCAAATCTTACTATATTTAAAAGTAGATAAATAAAGTTTAATTTTACAAAATACTGATTTAAAATTAAAACAGTAAATTCTATCTTTATTTAAATTCTAAAAAATATTGTATTTTAATATTTTTTTAAAAAAAAAGGAAAATCGGTCATTTTAAAATAATAAACCAAAAACTTTCAAAATAAATAATTGTTTCATAGAAAAAAGTGGGAAAATATTAGCCAATCAAAGAGTTTCAAACAATCTTGGAATATGAAATTCAAGAGAGGGGGGGGGAGTGAGAGCTTCTTGATCGTAAAGTTTAAGTAACTAAGTTTTTTTTTCTTGGTGATATTTTTTTTTAAAAAAAAACAAAGTTGGATTAAAATTCCTAAAACCTTATGATTTACAACTCTACATCAATATACATGGATAATTATAAGCTCTGTTGTTAAAATAATGGAATAAATTAATCGTTTTTCTACTGGGCAAGTCAATAATCGGAATTCCCAATAATCTCTTGAAAATTAATAAGTATTGAAGAAATAATCGGAGATGAATAGTCAACGAATATATTCACGGAAAAATAACAATAATTGTGCCATAGGGAAAATGAACTGCAGTAATACACAAAAGGAAATAAATAAACACCGTAAATATCCAGTAAGGATAGATAAAAGAATAGTAAATCTCTTGGAAACAGTTAAGTATATATATTTAAAATGTAATGGAACTAAAAATGAAAAGTGCTCATTATTATTCTGGATGTATATAAAATCTTAATTACAATGTGAGATAGAATTATTTATTTGGAGCCAAAAACGTGACACGACACATTCTTAAGTGAAATCATAAGTGTGCCTTTTATTATAGAGAGAAATATGTATCATCTAAAATAAGTAAGGCAAGCCACAAATAAATTTTTATTACTAAACAAAGAACAAAACGAAGGATTATTGTTGCAGTAACTCAAATACCTTGCGCGAATCTTCGGATAAGCAAAATCTTCAAAAAATAAGGAGAAATAAAAACGTTCTAATAAGTTTATGGAGTGTAGAACAACTAGAAAATTTTAAAGTGTTCTTATACTTTAGCTGAGAGTTTAAAAGAGAACTTCTTTCTAATGTCGGTATTTATATTTTTAATCTATGATTTGTTAGTATAATAGGGGAGGGGAAGAGAACTAAATCATTTAATATGGAATTAATTCAAGTGTTGTTATATTAATAGTTATTTAATAATTCGGTTAAGTTTAAAGATTATGAATCCTTTAAATAAACAAATATACTCGATATTTTAGTATGAAAGGGTATTTAAAATGATATATACATATTCCAAAGAGCAGGTTATATTTACATGTACAAATGGATAAACTAAAAAACAATTATTTTGTTCTTATGTGAAAGATAAAAGTAGTAATTTTGTTTGCTTACCAACCTCCAGAATTATAACCCTATGTTCTCATTTATTTTTTGTATTATTACTTAATCATCAAGTACTACTATTATGTAGAGGTTAAACTAATGAACCATGAATGGAAAAAAAATGATTGTTTAATAAACTGAATATGTGATATATAGTTCACATACATAGGGATAAATATCTCAACATATAATGGGAAATCATTAGTTTTGTTTGATAATAATACTCCAAAGATTAATTTTCTGTTGTTATTATTATTATAATATATATGTATTATTTTGTTATGTTATTTTAAATTTGATATTAATGGAAATGTTTATTATCATTTGTAATGAATATGATTAAAATTATTGTTTTAAAAGTTTTATTAAATTCCAATTGCTGCATATCTTTTCTGGGCTCATTTTCACCACATCACACAACTTAAAATGTACAGTCAAAATTAAAATGAAAAGTCAATTCAATTTAAAGCAAATCTAACAGTTTAATAAGCATAAATCTCTTAGTAAAGATTTTTTTTACTTGTTACATGCTGCCTTGATCCCATAGGTCATTGATGACATTGCCAATTATTAAAGTGTATTTATTAATATAAAATTAAATGATACATTAGTTATTAGTAAAAGTATTAGTGTTAATCACAGTTTAGTTAATAATATTATTTTAATATTCAGTATTAAAGAACATACATATAAAGCTTGACTATGAATTTAAATTATAAGCCTTTCTTAATTTGTACACTATCCATGGAAATCTGTAAAATCCCTCTTGATATTCCATAGGTAGTATGAAGAATTAATAAATCAATGATTTTCCTGAGATCTCCTTATTTTAAAGTTATTCTTGTGATTATTGCCAATCTTAATTATTAAACATAATATGAATCAAAGTTTATCTGTAATTATCTAACAGATTAATTTAATGAGTGATTGAATTAAAACTTAATAGTTATAAATATAAAATAATATATTAGATATTATTGTTAGTCATGAGAGTATGTAGATACTTAATAAGGAGGAGTATCTGGGTATTCTTATGCCATTGAACAAGTATTTTGTATTTGTTTAATGTTAAGGGGATGTGATCTGTTTATAGGTAAACGAGTCTCATATTGATTATATTTAAAACATATCTTATTTTAGAAATGTTTACTCATGTCAAAGTAACTTGGGATAAATACTAATCTTATCTAAATTCAATTGTTATAGTTAAAGAAAATGGTCAGGATATAGTAAGTTTATTAATAGAACCTAACCCGAATCCAAGTAGGGCCTAATATAAGGGACTTGGAAACTCTGCTTAGGGTCGTACCACCTATAGACAGGTCACAGTATGGCGCCCAACATGGGGCAGGATTAGTAAACTAATCATTGATTATCATGATTGATTTATATAAAAAATGCCTAACACGTTAATTGAATTATTAGACATAGTTCAAATAATAATTTTTTTTTTTTTGATTTTGTTAGAATATTAAATAAAGGCTAGTCTAATGTGGCTATGTGATCAGTAGGCAAATCATACATAGATTGATAATTGATGTATGAATAATTCATGCAGTGGTTGTGGTGATGATGTTGAGAGAAGAAAAGTATGCAACTTGTTTATATGAATTTGAGTTTATTGTAAATAAATAGATATAAATATGGTTTATGGTATCTGTTGATGGATATCATGAAAATGAAATATAATTGATTTGTCAAGTTATTTGAGGGAGTTGTTGATTGTTGGAATAGCCTAGTAGAAAATATTTTTTATGAAGTTGAACTAAGTCATATTTTAAAGAAAAATTAGCATAGTGTTTTAGTGAAAAAGAATTTTTTTTCCAAAAATGAGTGGAATTGAAAATTCAGAAAAAGAAGAAAATATTTATTCTGTCCAAGAACAAGATCTCAAGGAGATGTTAGAAGTAGAAATAAGGATGGAAAAAGAAAGGGGAAGTCGTAAGAAAGATAGAGAAATAAGAAAGGATATCCAATGTGAAGTTATAGAAGAAAAGACAGTTGTTGTGGTGGAAGAGAAGAAAAGTTTAGATGATTTGTTTGTATTGATGATGAAAATAAATGAATCTTTGAGTGAATCTTTAAATAAAAAGTTAGAAGAGTCTAGTAAATCTTTAAGAGAAGATAATAGATTTTTAAGAGTAAAGTTAGAAGAGAATAGTAAAAATTTAGAAGAGAATAACAAAAAGTCAGAAGAAGATAATAGATTTTTAAGAGTAAAGTTAGAAGAGAATAGTAAAAAATTAGAAGAGAATAACAAAAAGTCAGAAGAAGATAATAGATTTTTAAGAGTAAAGTTAGAAGAGAACAGTAAAAAGTTAGAAGAGAAGTTAGAAGAGAATAGTAAAAAGTCAGAAGAAGATAATAGATTTTTAAGAAAAGAACTACAAGAAACTAATAAAGTGCTGAGTGAGAAGTTAGAATTTATGAATAAAGGTATAGTTGAAAATCAACAAGCCATTAAGTTTATAAAAGGAGATTTAGAAAAAAAAATTGGAGAATTAAGTGAAAAGTTTGCAACAAAAGACAATGTTATAGAGGTAGTAAAAGAGAAAATAGATGAAGAGTTAGAAGGATACATTCATAAAAATGTTCAAGCTCTTCAAGTTCAGAGTAAAGAAGCTATCAAACAATGGACAGTTAGTAAAGATGAACTGAATGAGAAGATAGAGCATGTAGATAGTGGTGTTAAAGGTATACAGAATCAAGTGGAATTAATAGAAAACAAGTTTGAATTTTTAAGAACAGAAGTAAAAGAAGAAATGGATAACAGTGCTCTAGAATTTAAAAAAGAGTTGGGAATAGGAATAGAGAAAAATTTACAAGTTATAAAATCTAACAAAACTGAAGATCAAAGATATCGATCTAAAATGGGAGAAAGGTTGAAAAAGTTAGAGAAAGAATTAATAGATCGAATAGAGAAGAATAAAGAAGTAATTGAAGAAAATAATAGCTCAAAAGAGATGAGTAATATAAACATTGATCAATTAAGAGAGGAGCAAAAGAATTATATAGATAGTTTGTTTAGTAAAATGAAATTGGAGGATAAAATACTTGATAATGATATTAGAGTTGATGAAATTAAGGTCAGCAATCGTGATAGATTAAAATGGTCAGAAAGCTTAGGAAAGAAAACTTCTAGTGAAATTTTAAGAGATAAAACTATGGATGAAAATTGTACTAGGGTAAAACAACTGGAAGATATTACTAATAACCATAATGAAAAAAATAAGTAGGTTTCAAGAAATAGAATCTGATAGAGATGATCAATCAACAGACAGAGGAGTAAGTGCAAGTAATTCTATAGCTATAAGGTTTATTAAGATAAAACCCTTCAAAGGTGAATATATGGAGAATCCTTCAGAATTCCTAAATAATTTGGAAGAGTTGTTTTCTTTGTGTCCTATGTCAGAGAGGGAAAGATTAGCCATCTCAAGTAACCATTTGTATGGTGCTGCAAGAGACTGGTGGCAGTCATTATTCGAAAAACCCATAGTATATGGAGACTTCAAGTGTTTGATATTGTCTAGTTTTTGGGGATCTGACAAGCAGGATTACATTAGATACCAAATAATGCAAGAAAGGTATAATGCTAACAAAGGTGGATATGCAAAATTTTTCCGCAACCAAGCTGTTTGATTAAAAACCCTTACTTCATTTCCATTGTCGGAAATGCAAATTGTCAGATTGATTCGACAAAATTTACCACGCCATATTGAGCAAATTCTCATTGCTGCAGATAGGTATACTATTGAAGAAGTGAGTGAGATTCTAGATGCCTTAGAGTTGAGTGATGGCAGTTTAGAAAGAGGAAATAGACAGTTGAAGGAAAAGTTAAATTATCCAGTAGCTGCAATGCAAGTTAGGCCCAATATGCCTCCAAGAGTTATGAGAAATGAACCATATTTTGGTGTAAAAAGTAGATTTGTTTCTAAGGCAAGAAATCCAAGTATAGTTAATCAAGGTAGAAATAAACCATTAATTCAGGATAGTAAGCCTTCAACCAGTGGAATTACCACTATTTTAAAGAAGACAGGGTGTAAAGCTGTTGACAAGACCATGTTAAACTAGAGAGGTCTTTGTTTATGTGTTCCTCTATGCAAGGTCCTTCAATGTATCAAAAGGGGAACAATATGTGGCTTTTAAATACATTAGATCTGGACATAGACTACTTAGAGCCATTTAACATTGGTGAGCCACCTATCATGTATCAATGTCCAGTAGTAACCTTATATATTGGTGAATTAAAAATTGAAGCTTTAATTGACTCTGGAAGTCAAGCTTCTATACTATCAGAGCATATGTATATGAAAATTATAGCTGTACAAGGGAATATCCCATCCCTTCCCATAAAACAAATTCAAGTCACTCTAGCCAATGGAAAGAGGACTAGGCTCTTTAATAAGCAAGTCTTGATTACCTTTATTGTTAATGGTGTCGAATTTGAACATGTGTTTCTCATCATGCCAGGATTAATACATGAAGCTATTATAGGATCTGACTTCATGATGATTCATAAATGTAAAATTGATTTTCAAAATAAAATTTTTTATTGTGGAGAAGAAAGACTCAAGTTTGAATATGGATCACATAACCTTTCTAGTCAATTATTGTGTATCCATGATACATCAATTGATGTTAGCATTCAGGCTAAAGTGGAAAATGTTTGTGAAGACAATTCTAAATTTAAGGAAAATTTATTCCAATTGATGTATAATTATAAATGTATATTTTCTAAAATTCCTGGTATCATAGAGGGATATGTTCATCGAGTACAATTAACAAGTAATGATCCTTTCCAGCAAAAGATGTACCCGATTCCATATCAATATCAGGATGAGGTACAGAATCAAATAGATAGAATGCTAGAATGGAAAATAATTAAAAAATGTCCTCCTTATGTTAATCCACTAGTGATCATAAAAAAGGATAACTCTATAAGAGTTTGTTTAGATGCTCGTATGTTAAACCAAATGACCATTCCTGAGCGTGACATTCCTCCACCAGTACATGAACTCCTTATTAAATTTCAAGATAAGTCAATTTTTTCCACATTTGATCTAACATCCAGCTATTGGCAAATTCCACTACATGAGGAGGATCAGCAATATACAGCATTTCGTTTCAAGGGACAGTCGTATGTTTTCAGACGTATGCCCTTTGGCCTCATTAATAGTGGAGCTGGTTTGATTAGATGTTTAGACATGGTCTTTTCAAGACAATTAAAAGAAAAGATCATCATGTATGTGGATGATATAGTCATCACGTCAGATAGTATGGAAGAGCATCTGGAATGCTTACGAATGTTCTTTCAAGAGTGTTCCTCCAAAAATATCAAGATTAATTTAGAGAAGTGCTCTATAGCAGAAAAAGAAATTACTTTTCTGGAACACTTAGTCAATGAGCATGGTATCCAACCCCATCCAGAAAAGGTGGCTGCTATACAGCGTTTCCCCATACCTAAAACTGTAAAACAGTTAAAATCGTTCTTCGGTCTATGCAACTACTACCATAAATTTTATGAGAACTTTGCTGGAGACACTTTATATCTTTCTAAATTATTAAAAAAGGTGGAAAATGGCATTGGACCATTGAGCATAGTAATGAGTTTGAAAAGATTAAAATAAATTTTCTTAAATACGTGATTTTAGCATATCCTGACTTCAGTAAAACATTTTATCTACAGATAGATAGTAGCCACTATGGTCTGGGAGTAGTACTATATCAACTTAATGATAATCAGATGCCCCAGGTATTATATTTCTTAAGCAGGCACTTAAGAGGGGCAGAGCTGAACTACTCCATCACTGAAAAAGAGACTTTAGCTGTTGTCTGGGCATTCCAGAAATTGCGCCAGTTCTTGTTAGGCTCTGAAGTGATTGTGTTGTCAGACCATAGAAGTCTGGAATTTTTAAATCGCAGTTACTTAAATAATGAAAGGCTTGTAAGGTGGAGCTTGTATCTCCAACAATATAACTATAAAGTTATTTATATTGAAGGGAGAAAGAATATTCCTGCGGATATCCTTAGTTGCCACCCTATCTATCTGGTAGCTAGAAACCCCAATACTCAGAACATATGTATCAACAGTATGAATATTATGCAGGATGATTATATAGAGGATGAGTATAAAAATCTCTCTATGCTTCAAAGTCAGGATATGAAAATAAATAGCATCCTGACTATCTTAAATAATCAGGATAATAAAACACAAGTTAATAAATATATCAGAAGAGTGTACCAAAGATATAAGGTATATCAAAATGTCTTAATGTTTAAGATAGATGTCAATGATGAGGAATCATGGAGAATTGTAGTCCCACAATCTTTAATAGATAAATTAATAGTATATACCCATAATAAATATGGTCATTATGGGGCTCCCAAAATTTTTTATGTGTTAAAATCTATTTTTTATTATAGAAATATGTACAGGAGAATCATAGAAAGTATTAAATCATGTGACATTTGTCTTAAATCAAAATATTGTAATAGGTCCTATGCAGGTGTACTGCAACCTATAGTCCCGGATCGGCCTAACGAACTGTTAGCCATTGATTTTTACGGACCCCTTCCACCGTTTAACCGGCAAAAGTTTATCTTAGTTGCATATGACGTTTTCAGTAAATGGGTAGCAGCATATCCTGTACCAAAAGCTGATGCAAAGAATGTTATCAAATGTTTAATGGGAAATCAATTTCCTATTGTTGGTAAGCCTGATAGTATACTGACTGATCATGCAACTGCATTTGTATCTCACCAATGGAATCACTGGATTCAAATTCAAGGTATAAAACACATTATGAGCTCCATAAGGAATCCTCAATCTAATCCTTGTGAGTGCATAATGAGAGAGTTAAGTAGATTATTTCGAGTCTATGTACCAGATAACCATACCCAATGGGTTCGTAAATTGCCCGAAATTATCAGTTATATAAATATAACTTATCATGAGTCTACTGGTTTTTCTCCCATGAGGCTACATTATGGGAGACATGAACCTATTTTAATTAAAACTCCTTTTCCAATAGTTAGGGAAAATATTGATATAAAAATAGATCAGGAAAAAGCAAAAATTAAGCTTAAAATTATGGGCAAAAAAAGAGTTAAAAGGTCATGTAATAGGCCACACCCCTTCAAAATAGATGACTTAGTATTATTACGAACACCTCATGTCAGTGATGTTCAGAAGAATAAATATAAAAAATTCTTAAGGCTGTATGAGGGTCCTTACAAAATTCTAAAACAGATTGGAGAGAATGCTTTCCTGCTGTCAACTCCAGAAGGTATTAGAGGAACATATAATGTCTGAAGCCTCATTCCCTATTCTGTAAGAGTCTAAAACAGAAGCTGTCAAAATTAGTGTAATAGGGATTATCAATTTAGTTATTGTGATATTTACAGTTTATTAATTTAAAGACAAATTAATAAACCTAATAGTAAAATTAGTGTGATATTTAGAGTTGATGAATGGTTCAAAGGCATTAATATACTTAATAGTAAATTTCAAGAGTACAGGGAATTTTGTTCACTTATTTATTGTAGAAAGCCATGCAGTAGAAATCAATATAAAAGTTTTTTTTTCAAAGGTTAAGTATTATAAAATTTAAAATTAAATGAAGGGAGGGGATGTTGTGCACTTTTTATTAGCTCAGACTATTCTAAAATAAAATTTTAGTGTATAATTTTAAATTTTACAAATCCAATAATATTTACTTATTAAAAGAAGACAATAATGAAATATTAGATCATAGGGTTTGAACTCGAATTTAGCTAATGGAAATTTATAAATGATCTTAACTCAAAATACACATAGAAAATAACCTACAGAGTCATATATATGCAGATGGATGAACAATTAATATTATTTAGTATTTAAAACCAGTGAAGTTTAAATTGTAATTTTGTAAACATAATGTGTAGTAGGGACTAATAATTATTGTGGTGTGCGCATTTGATTTTAAACATAGAAATTATTTATCTTCAAATCTTACTATATTTAAAAGTAGATAAACAAAGTTTAATTTTACAAAATACTGATTTAAAATTAAAACAGTAAATTCTATCTTTATTTAAATTCTAAAAAATATTGTATTTTAATATTTTTTTAAAAAAACGAAAATCGGTCATTTTAAAATAATAAACCAAAAACTTTCAAAATAAATAATTGTTTCATAGAAAAAAGTGGGAAAATATTAGCCAATCAAAGAGTTTCAAACAATCTTGGAATATGAAATTCAAGAGAGGGGGGGAGGGAGAGCTTCTTGATCGTAAAGTTTAAGTAACTAAGTTTTTTTTTTCTTGGTGATATTTTTTTTTTTTTAAAAAAAAAACAAAGTTGGATTAAAATTCCTAAAACCTTATGATTTACAACTCTACATCAATATACATGGATAATTATAAGCTCTGTTGTTAAAATAATGGAATAAATTAATCGTTTTTCTACTGGGCAAGTCAATAATCGGAATTCCCAATAATCTCTTGAAAATTAATAAGTATTGAAGAAATAATCGGAGATGAATAGTCAACGAATATATTCACGGAAAAATAACAATAATTGTGCCATAGGGAAAATGAACTGCAGTAATACACAAAAGGAAATAAATAAACACCGTAAATATCCAGTAAGGATAGATAAAAGAATAGTAAATCTCTTGGAAACAGTTAAGTATATATATATTTAAAATGTAATGGAACTAAATTAGTAATAAATGAAAAGTGTTCATTATTATTCTGGATGTATATAAAATCTTAATTACAATGTGAGATAGAATTATTTATTTGGAGCCAAAAACGTGACATGACACATTCTTAAGTGAAATCATAAGTGTGCCTTTTATTATAGAGAGAAATATGTATCATCTAAAATAAGTAAGGCAAGCCACAAATAAATTTTTATTACTAAACAAAGAACAAAACGAAGGATTATTGTTGCAGTAACTCAAATACCTCGCGCGAATCTTCGGATAAGCAGAATCTTCAAAAAATAAGGAAAAATAAAAACGTTCTAATAAGTTTATGGAGTGTAGAACAACTAGAAAATTTAAAAGTGTTCTTATACTTTAGCTGAGAGTTTAAAAGAGAACTTCTTTCTAATGTTGGTATTTATATTTTTAATCTATGATTTGTTAGTATAATAGGGGAGGGGAAGAGAACTAAATCATTTAATATGGAATTAATTCAAGTGTTGTTATATTAATAGTTATTTAATAATTCGGTTAAGTTTAAAGATTATGAATCCTTTAAATAAACAAATATACTCGATATTTTAGTATGAAAGGGTATTTAAAATGATATATACATATTCCAAAGAGCAGGTTATATTTACATGTACAAATGGATAAACTAAAAAACAATGATTTTGTTCTTATGTGAAAGATAAAAGTAGTAATTTTGTTTGCTTACCAACCTCCAGAATTATAACCCTATGTTCTCATTTATTTTTTGTATTATTACTTAATCATCAAGTACTACTATTATGTAGAGGTTGAACTAATGAACCATGAATGGAAAAAAAATGATTGTTTAATAAACTGAATATGTGATATATAGTTCACATACATAGGGATAAATATCTCAACATATAATGGGAAATCATTAGTTTTGTTTGATAATAATACTCCAAAGATTAATTTTCTGTTGTTATTATTATTATAATATATATGTATTATTTTGTTATGTTATTTTAAATTTGATATTAATGGAAATGTTTATTATCATTTGTAATGAATATGATTAAAATTATTGTTTTAAAAGTTTTATTAAATTCCAATTGCTGCATATCTTTTCTGGGCTCATTTTCACCACATCACACAACTTAAAATGTACAGTCAAAATTAAAATGAAAAGTCAATTCAATTTAAAGCAAATCTAACAGTTTAATAAGCATAAATCTCTTAGTAAAGATTTTTTTTACTTGTTACATGCTGCCTTGATCCCATAGGTCATTGATGACATTGCCAATTATTAAAGTGTATTTATTAATATAAAATTAAATGATACATTAGTTATTAGTAAAAGTATTAGTGTTAATCACAGTTTAGTTAATAATATTATTTTAATATTCAGTATTAAAGAACATACATATAAAGCTTGACTATGAATTTAAATTATAAGCCTTTCTTAATTTGTACACTATCCATGGAAATCTGTAAAATCCCTCTTGATATTCCATAGGTAGTATGAAGAATTAATAAATCAATGATTTTCCTGAGATCTCCTTATTTTAAAGTTATTCTTGTGATTATTGCCAATCTTAATTATTAAACATAATATGAATCAAAGTTTATCTGTAATTATCTAACAGATTAATTTAATGAGTGATTGAATTAAAACTTAATAGTTATAAATATAAAATAATATATTAGATATTATTGTTAGTCATGAGAGTATGTAGATACTTAATAAGGAGGAGTATCTGGGTATTCTTATGCCATTGAACAAGTATTTTGTATTTGTTTAATGTTAAGGGGATGTGATCTGTTTATAGGTAAACGAGTCTCATATTGATTATATTTAAAACATATCTTATTTTAGAAATGTTTACTCATGTCAAAGTAACTTGGGATAAATACTAATCTTATCTAAATTCAATTGTTATAGTTAAAGAAAATGGTCAGGATATAGTAAGTTTATTAATAGAACCTAACCCGAATCCAAGTAGGGCCTAATATAAGGGACTTGGAAACTCTGCTTAGGGTCGTACCACCTATAGACAGGCCACAATATATATATATATTGTGACAGGTACACAAGCTGTTACATTATTATAATAAGTAAAATTAGAAATTAAAAATAAAAAGTTTGCAAATAAAAACTTTTTTTAAGAATTAAATATTGAAAATTAAAAGTCATCTAAACTCATATATGTATAAAATTGTACAGATGGAAAATTATTAAAAGAAAACTTTATTAAAAAAAAAAAAAGTATTTTAAAACTAAATTTTCAACAACAGCTTAAAAATATAAAAATAAAAATATATCTTTAAGAATGTGCAAAATTTAATTACTTACTATTGTGTAAAAGGCTAAAAAATGGAAATGATTATTTTTAATTAGTCAAAGTAAACTAGCCTTTCGCCATCTCAAAATTTATAATTAAAGGTCAGATAGGAGATAACAAAAAGAACAGAATAGCCAATAAAAAAATCCCTCAGGAAATGGAACACAGTGAAAGGATCATCATCATCATGATGTCATGTCCAGTCAATCTGAGATTTTAATATAAAAAGGAAAAGATTGGAAATAAAAATTGTGTGTGCTATATGTGTTAGCTCTGGAAGAGTTGAAGGAGAAGGGATTGAAAAGACACACTTTCAATCCCTTAAGTTTCTTTAAAAGAAAAAGTGGAATATCATTTTCCTATATTGCGGACCCCAGAACACCAAGACCCTGCAATAAAATCCTGCAAACAACCATACCCACTACAGTAAAGGACCTCCAGATAAATACAAATAGAATGGCCAACAGCATAATGGTCTCCTCAGGACGTTGTGGAAATTAACACTGAATTCAAATTACAAGCAACTAGAAAGTATTGTATCGCTCAGTTTTGTCTGTTCATATAACAAGATCTAGCATCTAGGCAAAAGTACCTCGAGTCCAATCATGCACAAGATACATAAGTCAGAAACACTCATGAACTCTGCCCTATTTGCCTATTTTCCAGATCTACCAACTTATGAGCAACAATTCCGATGATACCGATCTAATTTATTTCTCACTGCCGGCATCGCAAAGCCGTGACACAAAAAGACTCTAATTTGAATTTATTCATGTATAGAATATTATTGTTAGCGAGATTCTATCATCTAGTAAATTAAACATTTTATATAACATCAATATTATTACTATTCGATAAATGAAACAATGACTTTGATATTTAGAAATATATATAAGATTTATTAAGTTAACTTGAGATAGTTATGATTGCTTACATTATTTGTGTCAAAATACAAATAAAAATGGGTATTGATCTCCCTTCGACATTAACCCCTCTTACAATACTATAAAATGAGCACATTTATTCAAGTTACTCTGCAATAAGAAATAATTTATCACTTTGTTCTAATGCAGCTATTTATATGTCAATAATTAACAGATTACATGGGATACCTAATATTTTTAATAGCACTGGATTACAGTTATTTAAAGTTCTTTAAATCCACCATTAATAAAACAACAGCACTTGAAGCAATATATAAGATTGATGGAAAATGGTAATTATATTTAATTAATAAAATAATGTTCGCATTTGCGAAATAACGTATGTGGGAAGATAATTTAGGAAACAATAATTGTGGCAGAAATAGCGCATATGAAAGTATGAATGAAAATATAAAAATGACAATCCATTTAGCATAATCATAACATTATGATTTAGGAGTATTGCTAGGCTTTAGCGAGTATGAAATATGGAGGAGCAGTACATATATGATGGCAATGAGGAGATCCATTCTAAGATCCAAGAAGGCGCTTCAATTTATGGCTAAAGAAGGTGACTCTCTGCAAACCTTGGCAGGGTCAGGTCACAAACGATGAAGACTGCACTTTATTGAATTGCCATAGGCTGGACTTTTGCCAGAGTGAACCCTATGCAATAATATCTAGTGCCAAAGAAGTCCCAAGGGGTTTACAAACCTTGTCCTTGGAATTGGAAGTGAAAATAGACGTGATTCGGGTTTTTCAATATGCCCGGGAATCTGGCAGTGGCTTATTCTTATTTTTTATTATCTTTCTTTCTTTAAAAATAAAGTATACATTATCTCTGCTGCTCCATGAGCTAGTGACATGGGATAACAGTCTATAATAAAATAAAATTGGATCTTAACTTAAGTATCTGCCTACTACATAAATTTTCCAGGTTCGAATGGCCTGGGAGGCACCCTGTATGGCAGATACAGTAAGACTCCACTCTTTCTTTAACCATTATAATATATTGTACCAATATCATATTGGTACATATACTAATTTTGTCTAAAAAATATTAAAATTAGAAATTTCTCATAAAAAACAATGTAACGTTTCAATGTGATAATAAATAGTTAAAAGTTTAATAAAGGAAAGTTTAATATAAAAGTTTAGAGGTTTTAAAAATAAAGAAAGAAGAAAATACTGTTAGCCTGGGGAAAAATTCAACCCTGCATCATTCATAAAGTTTTACGAATTAATTTAATAGTAGTTCAGGGGAGAGGGTTTGGCTTGGAAAAGGTTAAAGCTATAGATGTTTAAATGAATCTTTTACAAATAATTAAAAATAACTCTTTCATTTAAAATAGTAAAAGAAAAATGAAAGCTTAAAATGTAAATCTTTTATATGAAATAAAAATATCTCTTTAAGTTAAAGAAAAAAAAAGAAATCCCTTTCATTTAAAAGAGTTGTTATAATAAAATATATATGTGCGATTGTAAACATAAATATAGTATAAGAATATATGTGCGTGTTTAATAAAATGAAATAAATGAAAGTTAAAAAATTAAAAACACTCAGCGATGGCTACTAAGTTAAAAATCTACAAAACAACAAGTTTTGCAATGGCTATTAAGTTAAACAAAAAAAAGCAACAACAATAAGTTTGCAATGGCTGCTAATTAACATCTCCAATAACAGGATTAAAAGCTTATTAGAGGAATGCAATTAAAAACAAGGAAGGAATTTCAACAACAGTTATTGCTGGCAGACATCAAAATGACAACAGGTCTTATGCATAAATATTCCAGTTTTTCATCGGACAATTAGTTGAGATAGCAGTTGAGATTGAGTTCAGTTGAGATAACAGTGAGAAAGAGTTCAGTTCAGCAAGATCACATCAAAGTAAATCAGTCAATCGATCAGCTGATAATGCAGTGTTAAAATCTCGGAAACATATGACTTTGCTCTAGCCTGAGTCTGATAAAAACAGACAACTAACCCAATAAAAGTGATGCCTGTGTAATAATTTGCCTTGGAATAATAAGCATCAAATCTCCACAAGAAAACTTCAAATCTAACAGGTTAGAAATATTTCATTAGAAGCAGCAAACAGCAAGAAGAAGTCCATGTTCTAAAATCCTAGGTAATAACATTTTTCTTTTTCTCATTTATAAAGTAGCCATTGCATTAGTTAGAAGCCTCCCAGAGTCAAGTAATAATGAACTTGATAACATACATAAACGAACTATTGATGTGTGTGTTTTTAAATGTCAAATATTATTTAATGCTTTGTTATATGATATTCTAGTGTGTGAATTAAGAATGTGCATGATCATTATAAAAAAATACCAGTGCTATGTTAGTTAAGATTTATAAAAGTATTTAAAATTAGTATAATAAATGTTAATTAAAATAAATTATCTTTTAAACTTAAAGTTTAATTTTGTCAGTCACTTCTTTTTTACCACTAATTGAAATAATTTGTTATTGAATTAAAAATAGACTGAGCTAGTTAAGGGATTTTTCAAGTGCTGGATTATGGGCCTACTGTCCAAACACATTAGTTTTAGAAACTAGCTGGCACCCGGGGTTTACTCCAAAACAAATAAAGTGCTTGGATAGTAGGGGTTTGAATCTAGCAGTCAAGGTGGGCCACAATCTGAAAATGTGACTGTGTTATGCATTGCTTAGCTTGGTCTGACTGTGGGTATTGTTAATGGCCCTGCCATCAATAGTATTCTCCACTCTGCTCAAGGGCCGGTTCATTCACGTAATATTTATAATATAAGATTATAAATTTACGATAAATAAGGTTTAAACCCAGCTAAACCTAGCGAGTAGTGTATGTTGGATCATCAACGGTTCGAGCCTGGCACAATATATATATATATACACTAATAAAAACACACAATTACTTCTCTATAAAGTTGCTTTAATGTTTCAACTAGCAGACTGATTTTCATCAGAAAGCAGTTTTATAGAGAATTGTGTGTGTTTTTATTAGTATTTTTATATTGTTATATTTCCTTGAGTTAGTTCATATATATATATATCATCAACCATTATCAATCCACTGCAGGATAAAGGTCTCTCCAAATTCAATCCATCTTTTCCTATCTTCAGCTTCTCTTCTCCATATCATCCCTGCACACTTTCTTATTTCATCCATCCATCTCACATGGGGTCTCTTTCTGGGTCTTTTACAATCTCTTGGAATCCAGTTTAAAATTTCAATTGTTTATCTGTTATCATCTCTTCTAACAATATGTCCAGCCCAACTCCACATCAGACTTTTAATTTTTTTCAATGAAGTCAGTAACACCTGTTTGTTCTCTTACCCATACATTGCTTTTTCGATCCCTTCTTGTTACTCCCAACATGCATCTCTCCATACTTCTTTGAGTGTTCTGAAGTCTCTGTATTGCTCTTCTATTAAGTGTCCAAGTCTCAGATCCATAAGTAAGAACTGGCAAAACACATTTATTAAAAACCTTCCTTTTCAAACACATAGGCATATTTCCTTTTAGTATCAAGTTATTTCTACCAAAAGCACTCCAACCAAGTTTAATTCTATGATTAATTTCATCCATTATATTTCCATCTGTATTAATAATCTGACCAAGGTATTTGTAACTGTTAACTTCTTCTAACTCATCATAACCAATCTTTATTTTTATATTTTGAGAAAATCTATTAAACATTACTTTAGTCTTTTTAACATTTATCTTTAGTCCTACTTTCCTACTCTCATCTGATAACTCCTGCAACATTTCCTGTAGCTCTAAAGCATTATTTGCAAAAATAACTACATCATCTGCAAAATCTAAATGACTTAAATAATCTCCATTTACTTTCACTCCTTTAGCTTCCCATTTTAATCCACAAAATACTCCTTGCAGCATTGCTGTAAAAGGTTTTGGAGATATGGAGTCACCCTGTCTTACACCCTTTTCAATGTTGATTTTCCTACTAATCATTATGTAATGTAATTGTTGCTGTTGCATTTTTGTAAATATTCTTCAAAATATGACAATATCCTGGATCTACACCTGGATGATCCAATGCTTTGATCACTGGAGAAATGTTTATAGAATCAAATGCCTTTTCATAGTCTACAAATCCTAAGCATAATGCAACTCATATTCATTTGTCCTTTCTATAATTTCTCTCAATACCTGGATATGATCTACTGTACTAAAACAACTTTTAAATCCAGCTTGTTCTCTTGGGTGGTGGAAATCCAGTGTTTTCTGTAGACGAGTTGTAATTATGTTAGTAAAATTTTTGAATAAAACTGATAAAAGACTGATAGGTCTGTAATTTCTAATATCTTCTTTATCACCTTTTTTAAATATTAATATTAATACTGCATTCTTCCAATCATCTGGTACATCTTTATCATTTAAACATTTGGTATATAACTTTGCTAAAATTGTTTCTATTTCTTCACCTGCTTATTTTAATATATCAATTCCAATTCCATCATTACCTGGAGCCTTCCCTTTCTTCATAAATTTAATATATATATATATATATATTGAACAAGGATAAAGATATGTGTATTTCCCTTTCTTCATAAATTTAATATATATATATATATATATTGAACAAGGATAAAGATATGTGTAAGAGATAGTTGTCTGAGCTAATAAGTGCTAATTCAGCATTAAATGTGCATCTTGGGGATCATAAATTTCTTCATACCTTGATTATATGTTTATGATTACATCTCTCCACAAGGTATTAAAAGTTGATAGAAACCAGTTCCTACCTTAAATAGAAGAGATGTAATGAAAATTACACGACAGAAATATTATCCATTATTAAATATATGGTATTATAATAAAAGATCTGAAGCTTCATCTGTTTTAAATTTATCTAATATTTCGTTAAATGGTTTTGATTTAGAAATTTTAAATAAAGGCCTTTTCTTTGTTCCTTTTAGCAATAGGAATGTGGTAATTGATTTTATTTCTGACATTGAATGTTGTAGAATATTCCAGATAATAATAAAAAGTCTCTACAGGTAGTTTTGAATAGGCAATTGCTTGAGAGAGAGAAAAAAAAATGTTTTTGCTAAAAAGAAAAAAAGATTTAAGGCTAATGATGTTACTCTATTAAAAGAAGACAAAGATGGCCATTTTGCATTGTTAAATAATAATGATTTTAAAAATAAAGTTTCTTTAGAATTAAATAATGGGAAGTATTCTATTTTAAATTCTGATCCTGGTTAAAAAAAAAAAAAAATTTAATTAAAATTATCATAAATAAATTTTTATTTAAATTGTTATCTTACTGAGTTTTTTTTGGTTCTTAAAGTTTTCTTTAATTTGAAATTTCATAAAGATAATTTTCCTTTAAGGTGTATATTTGATTTTGTAGGGGAGGGGGAGGTTGTTAATACAATCTCAAAATTTCTTAGTGTTTTTTAAGAATTATATAAATTTTGATCTTCTTTTGAAATATATGGTAATATGATAAAATTAAAGGATTTGTTTTACAAAAAGATTTTGTTTTTAGTAGTTTAGATACTGAAACATGTATCGATTGATAGGATAAAAAAGCATTAATGTGTTTCTTCAGGTTTTAAAGAGATTTGAATATTTTTCTGCAAATAAGATTATTCATGATTTGCTATTGTTATTAGAGAATTCTATGTATTTTTGTGTGTAATGATGTGTTTTATAAAATTAAAGAGGGTTGGGTTATTGGTTATGTTATTTCTCCTTTAATATGCTGTGTGTATATTGATTTTTTAGAGAGGAGTGTTATTAATAATTTTACTATTTCTTTAAAATTATTTGTTAGATATTGTTTGTTTGTTATATAAAGATAAATTGAAGAATTTTTTTGATAGATTGAATGCTTTTGATTCTAATATTAAATTTACTACTGAAGGGGTACATTTAAATTTGTTAAATTAAAATTTTTAGATTTAAGTGTCATTAAAGTTGATAATGTTTTATTTTGTAGTCATTTCATTAAAGCAAAACATTTAAAAAATATGATAAAAAGACAGTTTCTAACCTTTTACTCATAAGAGACTTTCTTTATTGAATTTTTGTTATATGAATAAAAGACTTAATAATTTTGAAAATAACAGTTATATTCAGAGGAGTAAATTTGCTTATGATTATATTCAGTTAGGACATAATCATGAATTTATTAGTAATATTATATTTAGTAAAAATATTCATAAAACTGTTACTAAGATATTTATTTTATGTAGCGCAATGTTTTTAAACTGTAATAATAATCAGCCATTAAGCTAATGCACATGTGCATTGTGGATTTTAACTATAAATGAATACTCTCACTTTCCAAACACAAGATAAAGTCTTTGTGAAAAGATAGAATGAATATCTATCATTTAAACCCAAATGTTATCAAAAATTTAATTGTTAATGAGAATGAAGAGTTTATTTCTTTATCCATAAATCATCAATTTGTAAATTAATTTATAAGAATAGTTTTTTATTGGGTGGTATGAAAGTGGCTTGGAAGAAAGGCCTGAAGTTGTCATAAAATTTGTATAGGTCAGAGTAAACTGAGTTTTAATGAAAGAGTTAAAATTCATAAGAATAGAGTTAAAAGTAGATATCATGACTCAGCTTTGTATATTCATGAATTGAATACAGGTCATAAAATATTATTTTACAATGCTGACATCATCCTTTATGAAAAAAGTGAATTGAAAATAGAACTAAAAGAATTGCGGGAGTAAACAAAATCTATATGCACTTTTGAACTCTTTAAATATAATCTAAACTTGTAAAACTTTTATACAAAATATGATACAATTATAATTTATATATTTTATAATTTATATATTTTCTCTTCACCAAGGCAATTTAAATATTGCTCCACCACGGTCCCTTAGGCAGAGAAAAATAGTGCATAGAAGGCACTTGTGACCAAGCCATATATATATATTGTAATGAGCACAGACGTTCGTTACATTGTTTTTTTTTTTATTTATTAAACATGAAAGTAAATTAAAAAGTTCGCATTTAAAAATTTTCTTTAAGAATTAAAAATTGAAATTAAATATCATCTTAAACTCGTATATATTAAATCGCACAGATAATGAAAAATTATTAAAATAAAACTTTATTAAAGAAAAAGTATTTTAAAACTAAATTTTAAAAAGATTTGGAGATAAAATTATATCTTTAAATTTATCTTTAAATATATCTTTGATTTGGAAAACAGGTTAATTAATCAGAAATGGAAATGATAAATTTAATTAGTCAAATGTAAACCAGCCTTGGGCATTTAAATGTAAAAAACATCGGTCAGATAGGAAAACAATAGAAACTTTTAGCAAATGAAATAAATCCATTGGGAAATCGGACCTCAACGAAAAGGATCATCACATCGATGACGTAATGTTAAGTCAGTCTTTCAAAGTAATATAAAAGGACAAGTTTGGAAATTATTAGTTAGTGATTATTATTGATTATTTACGATGTGACAGATATGTGTTAGTGCGGAAGTGAAGGAGAAGGGATTGAAAAAGACGCACGTTCAATCCCTTCAGTTGTTATAAAATGGAAAAATGAAACATTGCTTTTCTTATATTCAGAGGACCACAGGATCAGCGGGAAATTTAACGCTGGATTTCAAATGTCAAGCAACTGTAAAAGATGAACATTTCTAAAACCGTAAGAACTTTATAAAATATAACGAACAATATTAATTTGAAAACACTAAGAACTTTAAATTTTAAACTTTCCTAGTATTTAATTGTTACAAATAGAATTCTATCTGACCAAACTAAATTCTTTATTAATAGTCTTATTTGATGTATTTTTTTTCTTATTTATGTAAAATCATTTCCATTTATTTATTTTTTGTTCTTTAAGTTTTTATCATGATTTTTTTGTTTTTCGTTAAATTAATTATATAAATGTTAAACTTAAGTTGGGCATGAATGGCTGTATAGATTGGTAAAGTTATATTAGGGGAGGGTAATCTTAGGTTATTTGTGTCGTTGTTAAATTGGGTCAATGGATTGGATATATTGATGTAGTTAGTAGATGTAGTCGGAGATTCGCTACTGGCAGAATCGCTTCATATGCCACACTCTCCCGTTTTGCCTATGGAAGGAATTATAAGACGCAGAGCGTAGTTCCTTTCTATGGAGTTTTTTTTTTATTGCTCTTCTTGTCAGATAATGTCATATTCCTATTTGACGAGAGGCAATTTCTTCTCTTAACTTTTGATGCCACCGTATTTCGTATTACATTGAATACATCGATATATCAGATGGATTGATGCCAGTTTGACTGCGAATTTTAGCCTAAGGTTAAATAGGGATAGAATGTTTATTTTCAAAAGCAAATTTATGTAGTCTATTCATACTCGACCCTAAATAAAAATGCATTAAATTTAAGTTGTTTATGGACACTTGCATGGATTGGTTATCGGTTAAGTATGTTTTGGGTTTTCATATTTGATCAAAATATATAGACATTCGATAAATAATGATACCTTACGGTGAGTATCTAAAATGTATTTATTCGGATGTCTTTTAAGTCATTGGTGACAGTGCAAGTATCTTATGGTGAATACTACTGGGTTACTTATAAATTTCCCTCTGCAATTGCCAGTATCAATGATTTTATATTTTGATCGTTTATGTTTACTTTGAAATGTTTTTAACCGTGTAATCTATGTAACCGATCTATAGCAACATATTAAAACAAGCTTTTATAATCCCATCTGTGTGAACTTAATTAAAATGTAAACTTATAATATAATAGAAATTAAAATGTAAATTAAAATCTAAGGTAAAGTTAAAAATAATGTTAAATGTTAAAATGTAAAACTAATACTAAAATAATTTTAAATCTTATATATATGTGCATAAATAAATGTTTGTATGTTAATTACTGGCAGTGGCTTATTTTATTTATTTTTTTAATATTGAAATATAATTAGATAAGATATTATATTATTTAATCTCTGCTATTCCACTGAGCTAGTGACATGGGCTAACGACCGGAACCAAAATATTTAAAAAAGAAGTAAAAAAAATTTTTTTTTTTTTACTTACGTATCTGCCTACTTTATAAATTTTTCTAGGTTCAAATGCCTAGATGGCGCCCTGTAGTGCAGTTTACGTAAGTCTACCTAATCCGGATCGTTACAATATATAACTGATAACTGTGACCATGTTTGAAGGATGCAGATTTTCTCAGCTGCACAATTCAACACCTGTTATTCAAAGCACTTTTTGTTTCGGAGAAAACTCTGGGCACCAGTCAATTACCAAAGCAATTAATGTATTTTAAACAATGGCAAACTAATTCAGCACCTAAGAAATCCCAACTAGCTCAATCAAAAGGATAATAAAATATATGGTTACTTTATTTAGTGGTAAAAGAATTGAGTGACAATATTAAGCTTAAAGATAATTTATTTAACTAAATATTTATTATTGTAAAGTTTAAATTACTTTTATAAAATATTAATTAGTCTAACAATGATATTTTATATAATGACCACACACATTCTTAATTCATACAATAAAATATAGATAACATGAAGCATTAAATGAATACATGAAATTAATATAAGATATAAAGCATTAATATACACGGCATTTCAAAAACACGCACATCAATAGTTCATTTTATGCAATTATAGAGTTCATTTATTAATTGACTCTGGAAAGCTTCAAATTATTGCAATGGCTACTTTAATATCAGAAATGGAAATAATAAAAGTTACTCATTACCTATAGGCTTTGAATGTGGACTTCTTGCTGTTTGCTGCTTCATATAATTTTTTCCAACTGGTTGCATTTGAAGTTTTTTTGTGGCGGTTTAATGCTTACTATTTTGTGGCACTATTCTTGAAGACAGTTAGATGTCCTTAGCAGTTTTCTAAGCTGTTAGGCATGCATCACTTTTTCTGGGCAAATTGCTGATCCTCCATTAGACTAAGGGCTAAAACAAAGTTGTATGAATTCAGTGGCTGTTAGCACTGCATAGTCCTGGAAAACACTGATTATGGATATATGATAGACTCACTGATTGATTGACTGAATTCAATTTGATTGTGAACTCAACTGATAGATTGATGAAAAACTAGACTGTTTATGTGATGTCCTGTTGTCACGTTGTTAATTGGGTTTTATGTCTGTCAGCTATATCTGTTGTTGAAATTCCTCCGCTGTTTTTGATTACATTCCTCTGATAAGATTTTTATCCTGTTGTCAGTTGGTACCCATTGCTAATTAGTTTTGTGGATTTTTTATTAGTAGCAATTGCAAATTCTGTTTTTATATCACTTATGAGTGTATATAATATTATTTTATAAAGCGCAGTCGATATTGAAATTAAATTGAGAGAGTGCAAATTTCTCAAGTGCTTATGACAACCAACAGCCAATCAAATCTTAAGCACTGGGACAGAGAATTTAACAAGAAAAGAGCGGTTCCACTCTCTTCTTTACTCGTCTTTCTATATATCCAAGCCAGTCCAAAGTACTTATATCTGAAAGCGTGAATCTTAAATATCTTTGAGAGACCCAATTACATGCTTTCATTTGTTTTACTTTTTACTATTTTTAACACGCACACATTTATCACTCGTTATTTTTGCACATGTATGTTTTATTCTAATAAATAATTTACCAAAAAGAGATTTCTTTTTTTTTCTTTTAGTTTTAAGATTTCCTTTCATTTTCTTTAACTTAAATGAAAAGAGATATTTTTAATTTATATAAAAGATTTATATTCTAAGCTTTTAGTTTCAACTTTTCTTTCCTTTTTTTTCTTTAATATTTTAAACTAAGAAAGAGAGAGTACATTTAATTACTTGAAGAAAAGATTTATTCTTGAGCTTTCATAACTTTAACTTTTATTTACTTTCTAAAATTGTTAAGTTAATTTTCCTCCCCCTTTCCATCAATCTTTAAACTTTTAGTTTTAACATTTCTAATGCAAATCCTCTCCCCCCTTCTAATTAATTGTAATTTTACTGATAATAACTCTTTAGATTTTTTTATAAATTTATTTCAAATGAAATGTTTTTCTTTGTCTATTATTCAATTATTTACAGACAACTTATTGATTTTATTAATCATTATCAATTTTAAACTTTATGTTGTTTATGAAATTGTTTATTTCAATAATTTTAGACAAAAATTATATGTACAGCTAAGATATCGGTACAATATATATATATTGCATGCTTAGTTGAATTTCACTTAACAAGGTCTATTTGTTAATGGATGAAAGCATGTGGTTGTGAAAGAATTTTAATAAAATTTTGTTTTTGGCTAATATTATAATGAATTTCTATTTTACTTATAATTACTAATATAGTGATAGGCAGTATTTTATATATATGTAAATGTTTGTAAATATGAAGATTTGTGTTTGTTATTCTTAAAAAAAATATTTCTTTCTTTTAGACCAGAATATGTGGCAGAAAGTATTTTACTATTGATTAAAGATAGCAGTCGAAATGGTGTAATCATGCTTCCTCAAAATGACCATAAATTTCGTCTTTTAAAATCATGCAATGCTGTTGAATATACTATACTTCCAGATGAAGAAGAATATCATTAAAAATTTCTTTATTGTTATTATTTTAACGATATATTTTCCTTAAAAATCCTTACAAATAGAAAGTATCTACAGAGCAGAAATTTTTTTCCTTGATATGAAACATTAGTATAATCATCAAGATTCTTTTCTTCATTGATATCAATCCAAACACAACTAAATTATCATGAAAATTCTTTAATCAATGTGAAAAATATTACAGAAATCCAAATGCCAATAATTTATAGATATCTATATTGCATCCACAATTGAATCAAGACCTTCAACTTAATAAGCCAGCATTAATGAAAAATTAAATTCTGTAAATTGCTGTCCTTATGTCTCAATTAAAAACCTATAGGATATTCAAGCAAAAAATATATATGTATTATCATGAAGAAAAAAGAACTTTTAATTGATTTTACTGATACTATTTATCTTTTAGAGCTAGTGGACAACAACTAGAATTTCTCAATATACAAGAAATTCTACAAAAAAAAATTGGAAGTTGTTAAGAAAAAAATTAATGTAACAATTTTCTTTAAAAAAAGGAAAAAAAATGAATTATGTATAATAAAATTAATTTGTATAAAATGTGCAGAAAATAAATTACAATAAATAAAAATAATTAAATAGAGAAAACAATATACCTCACTAACATTAAAATTCTCTATTGAATTTGGATGATTAAAAAATCAGTCAACATAATTCAATTTTTAAGTGTTATTAATAAATTTTGTGTAAAACAATGTTATTTTTGTATTAGATTTATTTGTTGTAAGACAAAACATTCATTTATTTACAGAAAATTAAAGTACACAAGTTGTACAAGAACATGGAATATAGTTTGAATTAAATATTCATGAAAATTAAGTTGAGAAGTACCATCATACAAAAATATACATACTTAAATGCCAACTAAATAAAATTATAAACTAGCTGACAACTTATATTAACTATAGATTTTATAAAATAGTAGTATATTAGATTGACTAGTACAATGCCTAATTTACTTTTATGATAGTATCTTAGTATTGTGTTCAAATAGATGTAAGAACTTAAATAAAATGAAAATTTCTAAAATCTGTTTATAAGTTTTTTTTATATTCCTTATATGAACTTAAATGAAAATTTTAAAGTTTATTCAAAGTAGATCATCATTGGTCTATTAATGCATATTATCATGTGCTGCTTTCTAAAAAGATATTAGAAGGTCCTGCAGACAGCCATGATGAAAGGGGCACAAATCCAGAATACCATGCTGTATAAGGCAATCACCAATATAGGTGCTCAATTCTTTAAAAGAAAAATAATATAGTATAAATATTATTACCTGATAAAATAAATAATTGTATAATTTTTATATGCAATTCCTTTATACATGATACATTATAAATGAAACATTGTTGGCTTACATATAGTTGTACTGATTCCAATTATGTGTGGTTGTTAATATTAAGTCAAGTGATTGAAAATGTTCTTTTTGTCAGTCTTATGGCAACTATTATCCCAATATACAATTATGTAGTCTATAAAAGACATTTCTTGAATTGATACTGAAATTACAGTTATTTTCTTTGAATTTTATTATTTTCAGTAAGTAAAAATCTAATTCAATAATATATATATATATCAAGCACATAGTTCTTTTCAAAATAGTTCATAAAATCCAAAATAGAAATAAAACAAACTAACTCCTTCTTTTTAAAACTTGTTTTTTATATGACTATTATATGGAGAAAAAATATCCAATGTTTCCACTATTTTATATAGTCTTTTTCAAGGCACACTAAAATAAAATAATATATATATAACAAATAACACATATTCCATAAAAATAAATAAATAAACAAAAAAATTACAAAATATATTCATAACCAAAAATATACCTTATCTCACTCCCCTTTCCTATTACCAACAAACACAACTCAAAGAGAAACAATTTCCTTTTATTAAAAAAAAAAAATCTATATATATCTTTTAAAACATTTAATTAAAAACCTATTATTTTCTTTTCTGTTTATCTATTAACATCCTATTTAATTCTGGTTTTATTTCATTAATGTATACACTTTCTTTTATCATCCTCTCATTATATGACTTAATACATTCCAAAGGCTTTATATCAAAATCCCCATGCTTAAATTTATTCATGCGAATGTAAACAGCAGAATTTTTATCACTTAAATGCTGTTTTCATCTAGTTTTTAATTTATTCTTACTAGTCCCAACATATGACATTTCTACATTCTTTCTAAAACAATTCAAACATTTTATCAAATAAACAGAATTCTTAATATCTAACCTATTATAGTCCACATTATTACTAATTAAGATTTAAACTAGCTTTCTTTTTATAAACTGGACAAATTGAAACATTATATTTCCTATTAATCATTTTAACTAATTTTCTAACTTATGTTTCAATTTGTCCAGTTTATAAAAAGAAAGCTAGTTTAAATCTTTTAATTAGTAACAATGTGGACTATAATAGGTTAGATATTATGAATTCTGTTTATTTGATAAAATGTTTGAATTGTTTTAGAAAGAATGTAGAAATGTCATATGTTGGGACTAGTAAGAATAAATTAAAAACTAGATTAAAACAGCATTTAAGTGATAAAAATTCTGCTGTTTACATTCACATAAATAAATTTAAGCATGGGGATTTTGATATAAAGCCTTTGAATGTATTAAGTCATATAATGAAAGGATGATAAAAGAAAGTGTATACATTAATGAAATAAAACCAGAATTAAATAGGATGTTAATAGATAAACAGAAAAGAAAATAATAGGTTTTTAATTAAATGTTTTAAAAGATATATATAGATTTTTTTTTTTTAATAAAAGGAAATTGTTTCTCTTTGAGTTGTGTTTGTTGGTAATAGGAAAGGGGAGTGAGATAAGGTATATTTTTGGTTATGAATATATTTTGTAATTTTTTGTTTATTTATTTATTTTTATGGAATATGTGTTATTTGTTATATATATATTATTTTATTTTAGTGTGCCTTGGAAAAGACTATATAAAATAGTTGAAACATTGGATATTTTTTCTCCATATAATAGTCATATAAAAAACAAGTTTTAAAAAGGAGTTAGTTTGTTTTATTTCTATTTTTTATATATATATAATGTTAAAAACCCTCACCTCAATTCTTTACAAGTTATAATAACAAGAAAATGAAATCACTTTCTTATTGATTTTCTTGGTATATAAAGAAGATTGTCTTAAATACTTAAGGCAGAGAATGGGAATATTAATCAATCCAATTATTTTATTGTTTTTGTATTGATCAAACAGATTGATTCTATTTAACAAAATAAATTCTCTCTTTTTTATTATCTTTATACTAAACATTTAAATGATTTATATGTAATAAAGTAATCCACAACATGATTATCTATATATTAAACTCAATCATTTCTATAAAAATAAAAGAATTTATTTATTTATCAATTTTTAATATGAAAAACAAAAGCAATAAAATAATCGGATTGACTAATATTCACACTTTCTGTCTTAAGTATTCAAGTAAATCTTCTTTATATATAAAGAAAACCAATAAGAAAGTGATTTTTTTTATTTATCAAGAACATTATTGCACATGTTTTAAATTTAGGATGATTTTATTTTCATGCTACTTACTGTATTGTTGAGTATTCAAAGTGGGATCTGGATTATTTACTATAACAATATTTATTATTTAAAAAATAATTGTATTTAGCATTATATATATATTTTATATTGTGAATTACTTTATAATATAATATATATTATATTTTTCAATTTCAAGTATGAGGAAAAAAAAGAAAAAAAAATCAGGTTTCAAAATTTCATCCTTATTAAAAATTTTAAATGCTCTTCATAAATGGAACATAAATATTTTATATTCTAATACAGAAATATGCTACAAAATATTTTTGACATTAACTGTATTAATTGCAATAGGGGAGTGCTCATTTAAAAAACTCAAAACTATTAAACATTATTTACCATCATCCATGAGCTAATTTTATCAATAAAAAAACAACCTAATAAAAAAAAATAATTTTGATGAAATGTTTGAGATTTTTGCAGTAACAATAGCAAGAAAAATATTTTTTTTTGTAATATTTCGCAATGACATTTTTTTTAATAATTATATACAATATGAAAATGATATTAGGATGTAAATTAATTAATTTGTTTATTAAAAATTTGATATTAATTTATATTTTTAAATCTTAGATAAAGGGATACAATTTTGTTGCTTATTCCAGGATGCCTAAAAAGCTAGTACTGGTTCTGGATGAGTATAAATTTTATCATGCATTTTGAATCTGTTTATCATGACCAATAAAAATTCAGCATTTTCTTTATAACTTATTTCAAATTAATTTAATAATAAACAAATGAAATGTTTTTTTTAAATATCAACTACAGATTTTGATAACCCTTAGATAAGTACTTTAAAAGATTTTGGAAAAAAAAAAAGCTTATTTATGTGTAATAACTTAAAAATTCAAGTATTGATGTAATGCTATATGTGATTGACACTTTCCCTTCTATCAATAATATATTTTAAACATTTTTCAACATCTTTATATAAATTAATTTATTTACAGTTTACTTTTATAAAATGTAAAAAATACTACATATTATTAATTGCAGTAGAGAATTTTTAATGTTTTATAAAGTCATGATTTATTATCATTTACATTGACCAATTCATTATTATATGAAAATCTTTACAAGGAAACTTTAATTGAGATCAAAGGTCGATTGTAATAACCTATTAAATGTTTTTAGTGAGAGGGGAGGTATTCTAAGATCTGAAAAATTACTTCCTAGTAAATCGAAAGATTTCACGTTGTTGGTTTATAAATAATATGCAGTGAGTTAAATGTGAATATGTTTAAAGCTTCACGCTCTTAAGTCAAAAACTTCAGATTGGCTTATATATAGAAATTTAAGTAAAGAGAAAAGTGGAACCACTTTTTTCTTGTAAAATGTCACGTTGTGACTTAAGAGCTCCCTATACAGTCATCATTACATCTGATTGGCGGTCATATAAGCATTCTAAAAGCACACACAAGAGGTTTTCAGCCTTTCACTTTAATTAAACATTCATAATGAAAATAGGAGCATTAATTAATCTAGATTCTATTACTTTCATCGAAGACCATAGTACACTTTTTTAAATTATAATTCTGTATGCATATTCTATAGAAGCAATATTTTTTTGAGAATAAAGTCATTATATGGGATGAAGTT
Organism: Epiperipatus broadwayi; assembly: GCA_028023455.1. Taxonomy (NCBI): domain Eukaryota; kingdom Metazoa; phylum Onychophora; class Udeonychophora; order Euonychophora; family Peripatidae; genus Epiperipatus; species Epiperipatus broadwayi. The sequence continues at coordinate 5,300,337 of JAQFVV010006281.1, read as the reverse complement.
ATAATATTAATTAAAAGAATATATCAATGTTGATTCTATAGATGAAGAAAATTATAATTTAACACATGACTTTTTGCCTTTGTACAATTCTAATTTCTATGAATATAATTTAAACACAAATAAAACAATTATAGTATAATGTTAATATTAAATTTGAATCCAACACAAAATCTTATACTGATAAAAATTGAAATTGTAACTAGTACACTTCAAAGAAATAGACTTTATTTCTCAAATAACTTTAACTCTTATCTTATGAAAACTTTTCAACTATTCAGGCTTTTTCATGTAAAGTAATCGATTATAAACAAATCACAAAGTCAGACTTTTGATAAAATTAACATATTTATTCTTAAATTCTGTTTCCCTGAATAAGTTTTGTTAATTTTTGATTAAAAAATCTATTTTTAAAAAATATTTTGTAATAAATATTATTATAACTTTATACATTTGAATTATGTTTACATAACTAGTACATAAATGGAATATGAAATATAAAATTGGATTTCTGCTAGTACATTTGTATTTTTTAAAAAAATTGAATGTTTTTTAAGTTATCTTCTCTCAACTATACTAACTTTTTTTTTTTACATGGAAGAAAATCCATCAGTCATTATAATATAATGTTTATAATTTCAGTCTTTATAAATAAAACAATAAACCAAGAATGCTACTACCTTACATACTGTCAATTTCCAGAAAATTGAATAAAATATTTACTGATTCCTTCAAACTAGGATTCCATACACCACCTTCAACTAATACACTAACAAACAACACCAAAGATTGAATATCCTCTGATCAAATAGCACAAGCAGTTTATAAAATTGCATGCCCAAGCAAGATGCAAAGCAGCATATTATAGACCCATACCAACATTGCAACCAGATCCTCTCAACATCACTGCTTATATAGGAAAGCATTGAACAACACTGAGAGTTAGTCTATATTCCTCTAACACCAAAGAAACGCACACCATATATTTGAACCCACTGTAGCAAAGTCACTGTGCACAGAGTTCAAAATAAAACCATGCTTCATCGCAAATGATGACAATGCAATAAACCGGAAGGAATCATGCTATTCCATCTCTAGAAAATGGACTATATGAAGATATGGAATAAATTTGCATAAATTACTACCCAGTCTTTTAATAATCACAACTCAAGCCAACACTCCTAAGATAGGCTATAAATATGGGATCTAAAGGTTCCTGAAAGCGCTCAGCCATATAATTATCTTGAAATTGAGTTTCACTTGTTTGTATAATGCACAATTTGTAACTTACTATCAATCTTATACCATCAAAAAAACCTATGTTCTTTATTAACATGATAATTTTACTTTTATTAAGTTCAAGTCTTCATGTTTACAGAAATTAGAATTATATATATAATTAAAGGTATCATTAGATCATCACACAATCATCTTGTGCTTACACAATCACAACTTTCTCCATATAATGTCATCTAGATGCTAAAAGATGAGTGCATCAAAATCTCTATCTCGTGTCTACTCATTAAATATCATCAGACTAGTTTCTCGTTTATGGCTTTTATCACTAAGGAACCTTGTATCTGAGAGATCACATAGATCTTTGGATGTAATGCAATCTTCCGACAACCTTTTAAGTTAATAATGTGCCCAAACTAAAAATACAATAATGTTTTCAATATAAGCTGAGTAGGCACTAGATAGGGATTTTAAGGCACTAACTTTCTAGCATCTACTGATTACTGTAGTTTTACTAATTGGCAATATTGTATATAGAAAGTTGATCTGTGTTAAAAGATTGTCTTAAGCATAAGAAATGGCAATAGTCTGATGTTAATAGTAGTTTAATACCAATATTTAGCCAAAGGATGTTGGTGACTATGGTTATTAAAAAACTAAAGATATCAAAATATAGAGACAGTGAATTAAATTCAGATGTGCATGATGATACAAAAAAATTAGCTTGGATTGAAAACACTTTTTAGTTTGACTTATAGCTTTATAGTTAACTAAAAAGGTAGTCGATATAGGAATGCATGATGATACAAAAAAATTAGCTTGGATTGAAAACACTTTTTAGTTTGACTTATAGCTTTATAGTTAACTAAAAAGGTAGTCGATATAGGAATGCATTAAATTCAAAGATTTAGGTAGTGTTCTCAGATCCAAGGCTCATCATCACTAATAAATATAAGCTAGAAACTAATTTGGGGATATTGGATGAGTAAGCATTAGATCGATTTTGATGCACTAATTTTTTAGAATCTATTAATTACTATGGCTTGCACTAGATTGTAATATTACATGAAGAAAGTTGCTATTGTGTAAAATCAAAGGAATCATTACAATTAATATTAGTGTATGCAAATGTTTGCAGGTTTTTACTGACACATCAATATTATTTAAAAAATATTTGTATTTTTTTAAAAAAGTATATTTACTGCTACTATTGTCTTATATCTTTCACTTATTGGAGATGTCTACATTTTATTTTTTTCTTATATTATTATGGCTTATTTGTGCATTGACTGTATTCCTTTCTGTTCTATATAATTTATATTTGCATCTTTATCTTATGTTCTTTATTCTTATTAACTCAATATGTTGATCAATGGCTATGTTACAGTCTTTTGTCATTTTATATTTTTCTTAATTCCTAATCAAAAATAGTTGATCATTTACTTGGGTGAATTGTAACATTACTAAAATTTATATACTATACAAAACATTACAATCATTTTCAATCAGCATGTATAACCAACCATAATAATAAAAGTAATAATTTAGTATCACCATCATAAGTCTTAGTTTCTATATTATCTCCATAGAAAAGTAACTGTACATTAAAATCATAATATTGTACTTTATGAAAGATATGACTTTACTTTAAAAAACTTCTAATTAAATCTGAATTTTAATTATTTATCCATTTCAGATAAATAAAAAAGTAATGGTATCAATTTGCAGTGTAATCACAATGAAAAAACTCAGGCATTCAATTTAACCATGTTTTTAATTTGTAATAATAGTGAGATAAGATATTGATAAAAAATGAATTTTTTCATGCAAATATATAAATGAATTAACTAAATTTTGATGGTTTTTTTTTTTCAAAACAAATTATTTTAATATCCCAAAAGTGTATTTACCCCATATTAAAAGTCACTTCTCTAAAAATCATATTAATATTTTTAAAACTAGATATTAAAAGAATAAGATGCATGGCAGATTATCATCACTTATGATAGATATATTAACACTTAGCTGTTTTATAACATAGATAGAAAGTTTGCCTTTTAACAGAAAATTGACCATAAAAAATAATCACAGTGGATATTTCTAAAAAAATAATAAGAAATAATGCACATTTCAAAATAATCATAGATTAAAAAAAAGAACTATAAAAACATTATTTCTATAATAAAAATCATTTATTTTCATATAAAATGTATTTGACATGTTTCTCATCTAAAAGATGATTATTTTTTGACAAAAGATAAATCAAAAATGTAATATGATGTCAAATAAAACAAATTACAAGATTCAATATACCTTACAGCATTTTATTGGGCATATTTTATGTAAAAATAATATACAAAAGTTATATAAAATATATTCCACATTATTCAACTAGTGGCTAAACTACATGATTAAGTAGCCTATCCATACAATTTGATTTTAAAAAAAAATCACAACAGAAAAGAGATTCCTACCGTGTTCAAAAAAAAAATACATATATATATGTATAATTATAAATTTGTTTCCAATGAAACATTTTAACAAGAGCATATGTTTACATTAATAGAAAGTATATTTCTTTTACAAAACTGTACATATTTCTATTCAAATAAAAATATATTTATATAATATATATATGCTGTATATCATAAAAGATTTATTTGATGAATCATCACTTTGAGCAATCTATTAAAATTATTTACAAACCTAGATGCATGAGATACTATATATGTATATACATATATTTATACAATCCTCATTGCTTGAAAATATGCTATGTATTTACATTTTTATCCAGTTGTTGATTTTTTAAAAAACTCACATTAACAATAATAACAATAAAAATATAATCATACTTTGTATCAAGGCAGTGAGGAAAAATAGCAATATCACATAAGTACAGAATAAAAGAATTGCTAATTTTTTGTTTATGGGCTGTACTTGCATATTTTATAATAAACATATTATATTTCATTATTAAATACATACTTTCTTTTTAAGCGGCATAGTTTAAGGTTTTTTTTTGAGGGGGAGGTCATAAACCAAGAAATCATCTTGGGCTTTGTAGTACTGCATTTGATAACAGCCCTAGTAAAATAAGGCCTTTTAATTTATTAGAGCCCTTTGCCTACTCTTACTATATAATAGCTATGCCTTATTTTTTTTTCAGTTATATGACTTTTTACTAAATTTTAGTGAATATGTAACTTTGTATATTTAATATAAAATAGGTTAAAATAATATTTTATTCCCTTTTTTCATTACTGCCTTTTATAAATAAATAAAATTAGCTACACCATGATTTTATGTAGTGTTAATAACAACACTTACTATGAATTACAAAATTGTAAAAAAATAACAATTCAGATTTACTTTTTCTATTTTTTTAAAATTATAAATAGTCATGATAAAAACTTTTTTTAAACTTACAATGACCAAATATTTAAAATTTTATTGGATACCATTTAATTTTTTTAGTTTAATATCAATATATAAGGATATGATAGTTAAACTACAAAAATATCAAATGCCATAATAATTTGTTAGATTAGAAAAAAAACAATAAAATAATTACTGCTTGATCTAAATTAATAAAATTGTTTTAGATTGAAAGTAATAACACACACATGAACACATCACACAAATTTATATTATACTAGTTATAAATTAAAATGATCTTTATATATCTACAAAAATATTGCCTACATATATTATTATTCTGCTTATGTCTAAATAAAGATATTAATTCAGTGGTAATAAATAACTACAATTGCCAATAATTCAAATGATATATATATATATATAATATTATAATTTAATAATACTTGCATAAACAAATACAAATCAAAGAAAGATAACATCATAAACCTTCTCACATCATATTTCTACATAAAGATATTATATAAATAACTTCATATGGATTAATATTATCATAGGCAAAATTTAGAAACTAGTGTTGTATATTCTCTTGAACTAAATTTATTCTAATAATTTATATATAAAAGTATAAAAATATTCATGATTTTTTAAATAAATCAATAAAATTTTTTTCTTCAACTTGTATTAATAAAAAATCCTAAGCCTGAAAAATGTTTCATGTTTACTGGTCTGAATTCAAATATAGGACATGGTAATGGCAGGCATATACTATATTTACATCATAAGATTCTTAATCATGTGCAAACATTATGTAAACAGAATGTCATAAAATATAAGAATTATAAAGTTCAATAATTTTATACACAAGTATTACTACCATTTACATTAATCTAAAAAAAATTATTACTAATATTTATTGGAATTCAAAATGAAAAGCTTAGATTACTGATCTGATATTATAAATTAATGAATTTCACATTGGATACCATATGTAAAGAAAATGAAAAATTTCACCTAATTGTTAAAATTTTGCAAAAACAAGCCAAAAATTCCTTAGTTGGAGCTGCATTGCAGTAGAATGAATTCATAAGAGTCTTATCTTCTAAAAGCTATATAATTTCATAATTCACTAAAATATATAAATATTACAATAATTAAAACAAAGACAGCTAATCAATTATCTAAAAACTAAATCTCTAATATGTGAATAATTAAAAATATAATAAAAAAATATTTTATCAACATTTGTGCAAAAGAGTTAAACTTTTATATATAGGTTTCATCTAAAAGTACTTTTTATAATTAATATTCTGACAATAATACAATAAAACTTAATAGCATAAATTTTTTTTTCATCATCTCTATGCCACTTACTATAAGCTTTAGTAAGTAATAGATGCCAGATAATATTGTTTAATAAATCCCTATCCTGTGATGTTCTATCCAATATCTCCAAAACTAGTTTTAAGCTTATGACTTTCATCAGTGAGATACTTTGGATTTTAGAACAATGCACTTGGACCTTTAGGATCTAATGTACCTTTCTACTAGCAACAATTATTTATCTCTGATATATTATTAAGCTATCAGCCCAAATCAAAAAACATATAAATGCTATCAAGCTTAGTCAATTTGCTTTTATAGTCAGATAGAGCTGAAACCAGTTCAGTTTCTATATTTTATTGTATCCTTAGTTTTTTAACAACAATAGACACCTTTATTTTATGGCCTTTTGGGCTAAACCAATAAAACATTTTATTGATTTAAAATTTAATTAAAAGAATTATTCATAACTTCAACTCACAAAAGAAAAATACAAAAAACAAAATCAATATTAAAAACAACATAATATTATTGAACTGCTTTTGATTTTTTTATTTATGATAAATATTTTCATTATTTTTTCCTTTACTATATTTATCCTAAAACAAAATTTTTGTTTAAAAGCCCATGCATCTAACTTTAATATTTTCTTATTTTACAATTGTTCATGAAATCACTGCATGTATCATATGGCAAATCAATATATATATATATGGATTTCCAATTAAAACTTGATTCCATATTTCAAATTAAGACCAGTAGTTTAAAGAATTTGAATTTACTATCCTCCCTCCCAGTAAGGGGGAAAGGATATTTTTACATATATTAAAAAAAAAAAAGTTACCAGATAATTTTAATGAGCATAGGTTTACTGCAGAGATTAATCAATGAAAAAAAAAAATTATATTAAATAAAATAGGCTGTAAATAAAAAGCAATTTTATAAAACTAATTAGTTATTACAAGTTACCTTTTAATTACATTTTTAGTAAATAGGTTATTTTAAGATTCCATATTCAATTTGTTTTTGGGTTCATTTTTGTTAGTGTCAAATTTTTTTTTTTGAATGAATTAATCAATAATAATCCTATATTCTTGACTCTAGTGCTTTTTCAGATTTATGAATTTTTGTGAATTTCAATAAGAAATATTTTTACTTCCTTATTACAAACCCAAAATCAGTTAAGATGGGGGGGGGGGGGTCAGTTAACTGCAATTAGATTTTCAATTTATAGATATTCATAAAATATTTTTTTTTTTTTTGTAAATGCGCATACAAGATAATTTATTTATTGTAAAAGATTAAAAAATCTCCTTTGAAATTTTGTTTGAATGAGAAAGATTTTGAATAATGGGAATTGAGATTAATGATATTTCATTATAGGGCAAAATATAATAGCACAATTATTTCTTTCATTTAATTAATTATATCTTATCAATTTTATTTATTGGTTTTTTTTTTTTATATTATGGTATAAATATAAAAAAAAGTTTGAATTTAAAATGGGGATAAAGTTACAAAGAATGTTAATACTAAGTGTTAATAAAAATTGTTTCATATAATTATATAAAGATGCATAAACAATCAAATGGAAAAATGTTGTACAGTATATAATATTCACTATATGACATTCATGTATTTTAATCACTTTTCATCTGTACATATACTTACATATAATATCAGCACAATTTTTTCTTACTTATTTAAATTCAAGTAAATTACTTAACTACAAAGATAGTTTCTTGACATTTCCAACTAAAATATAATACTATCAATGATTTAATGATGATCAATGTTTTTAATATTGAAAGCTGCAATACAAGTAAGTGATTATCCTCAAAATACTTTGCCTTTCACCTTTAAAATATTTACACATTTTTACTATTGCTAATGTCTATGATAATTTAAATAAGAGATGATATTCATAATGATAAATTATTCTCAAATCTTATTTGGTTAAAAAAAAAAAAAGTAAAATACTAACAAAATAAAAATATTTGATATCACTTTGATCATTGCACACACAAAGTTACATAATGAATAATGTAAAAAAAGTGAAAACAAACTAAAATATATCATTAATGAAAAACAAAATGAGCAGTACTAAATGTATCATATCTTTTTTTTATGAGTTATACACAAAGTTTTCTAGAAGATAACAATAATAAAAAGTAAAAAATTAGTTCAGAAGTAAATTTCAATTTCTTTTAGTACATGTAATCTATTTAAATACTGTAATACAATTTGTTATTAATTTTGTATACTATTATTATTATTTGCAAAATGCATTAAAACTGATTCAAAATAGTTTCAGATCATCTACTAATCAAAGTCTTTGTCATCTAAAAATCTTAAACTAAAAAAGTTTTTGGTACAATAATACATACCACAAGATCTCATATAATGTGATTTATAACCAATCATTCACAAACAAAATTTATAAAAAAAATATATGTGTAAAATCTTTAAGATTTAGCATATTTCTCTTTGCTTTAAAATATTGCAATCAATAATTTCATCAATTTATAATTAAAATTCTTAAAAACCATTCTGATAACTTTTAAAAATATATCTATTTGAAAAAGACTACTTTCCACTTCCTAAACTAAATACTTTTTTCTTTTCAAGATATTTAATTCAAAATAATAATAATAGTTATAAAGTAATTGAAAGTTTTAAATGGGCTGCAAAATCTTATAAATTATTTAAACATTTTACAGAATTACAAAACAAAAATTAAGATGCCAATCAGTCAAAATGTGTTTCTATTAAGAATATAAATAACATGCAATTACAGTTAATAATTTAAAAAAAAAAAATACATACAGAATTCTATCCAGCAATGTATTATTAATCTAAATATGACACTATATTTATTTTATAATAAACTACTTCATGTATATTTTTAAACATCAGAAAAAAATTTATTATGAACTAAAAATTTTTGAATTGTATACTAAAAATATAGATTTTATGAATTAAATCTAGCTTAGACTAGTCTTTTATAAAAACGTGCAAAGATTTTTTTCTAAAAAATTTAATTTTATATACTGCAATAAAATTCTTCTATTTTAGTGAAAATATATAAAAAAATTATTTAAAATTACTCCCTCCCCATAAATAAATTGATCATTTAAGAAACTGAATATTCAAAATCTTTTATTTTATACATAAATAAGTAATTATATTTTGAATATTGCAATTTTATTTAATATGTCCCAAAACAATTAAAAAAATAAATTAAAAACATATATATATTAATATTCATATGAATACACTATACATATTAAAATAATTTTAAAAAAATATTTGGTCATTGATATATTTAAAAAACAAAACCAATAAATTTCATTTTTTTGGTCACTACTACTTCATTTCAAATATTAAAAAGGTAAAAAAAAACAAAAACAACAACAATGAATATATATATGAACTAAAATCAGGATTAATTTAAGAAATTTCTTGATTCTTTTTATCAGTGAGAAATCAAATACTGTCAATAAAATATAAATAACATGAAAAATATGCTTCAATATTTTTCAATACATAATTTCTTTTTAGTCAACTAAATACTTTGTTGGAAAATAGAAAAATCCTAATTTACAATTTTCAGTTGTTTTATAAAAGTTTTATTATAACAACTCCATATATTTAATTATTATCAAAATATTTCCATGAATTTATGAATTAAAAACTCGTAGTATTTTTTTAACAATTTTCATGTTATTAAAAATAAAATATTGTGCTACATGTTGAACCCAGAATAAACAGATGAGATATAAGTAAAAAAAAAAAAATCAATAAATATCAAATGACTAATTGAAGCTTAATTCTCATTCCTAATAAAATATAAGTAAGCACAACACTTTATTTCATTTTTATGATGTCATAGTGCTGAATAAAAAAATATTTTTTTCTTCTTAAAATTCATTTATGAAGGCCGCATGAATTCCCCTGATAAAAACACTTGACAAGTGTAGGTAGATGATTGGAATGTTGTAATATATACAAAAGTAAAATAAATAACATTAATATTGTTCTTCTAATCTTTTCTTCTTCTTCTTTGGATTTGTTTTTACTTTTAAAAATTCTTCTTTAGACATAACAGTAATTCCACTAGCAGAAAGTAATTTCCCATGCCTTGTTTTTAGATGGCGTTTATAGGTATTCCGTGTTTTGAATTTAAACTCACAATCTGTACATTCAAATGGTGTTTCACCAGTGTGTCTTCGCAAATGTTCTTTAAAATGACTTGGATGCCGAAATTTGCGTCCACAATCCATGCAAGTAAAACGACTTTGATTATTATGAATAAGCATATGATAATTAAGACTATGCTGTCGTGTAAATGTAGTTTTGCAAATATTGCACACAAATGGTTTAATACCTAAAAATACAAAAATAAATGAGACAATAGGCATTTATATATAAAATATATATACATACATGGAATTAGTCTATCTTAATGTATATGTAATTAAACAATAAACCATTCTCTCTTAGGCTATGAATATTATAAGACTTTGTATGTTTAGCAAAGATCAAGAATAGAATGGATCTTTTTAGTCTATCTTAATGTAAATGTAATTAAAAAATAAACCATTCTCTCTTAGGCTATAAATAAATAAGGCTTTGTATGTTTAGCAAGGATCAAGAATAGAGTGGATCCTTACTAAACATATAGAGTGTTATTTCTTCATAACCTGAAGTAAATAGTGCATTTTTTAATTGCATATATATATACCTACATATAAAATGTCAGTCACTCCTCCCAATGTTATGTTTTTTCAGCAATATGCTGTTTGAAATTCAGACTTCTTTATTCACAAGATAGAGTTGTTGAAAGAACATAATGTTGAAAGAATGATTGGCATTTTGTATTTGAATTTTCAGCTAGTGATATGCTCTGGATCTATATACATACACATATAACATGAATACTTTGTATATAAAAAGATACATCAAATGTGTAATATCATTCTTTTTTTTAACACAAACAATAACTGTTATATAATATGTTATAGTTATTTTACTTTTTCTTTTTTAATTAAAGCTTTAATTTTTTTTTTTTTTTTAGATATACTCACAATGTTAAACTAAATTAAATGATTTAGACTTTTAAATAATCAATAATTCATTTCCTAAGAAATAGATTTCTGTAATGATTGTTTTAATTTTGGAAGTTTCTCCTTTTTAGAACTTATCAAAAAAAAAAAACCATGATAGAATCTCAAAAAAAGAAAGAAAAAAATGATTACCTAAAAACATGAATTTCACAAGCATCATTTGAAGCACTCAAATTATATTGATGTAATATACATTTCTAAAACTACAGACTAATTTAGATAGTAAATAAAGTTGCACAGTTGAATGTTAAAAAATTTATTGAAAAATGAAAGCATATTCTTGATTAAAGATCCAAGTAATATATATTAAATAATAATTCCATTTTGCTTCAGAGATTACAAATGCTATATATTCAACAATTTGCTTTCTTCAAGTATTCCTAGCAATATGAAAATAGTTTTAAATTATTTGTTATAGAATTATAGGCAATTTTTTATATATTTTTACATTGATGATTAACAATTCAATGAACCTGTATATATAATTAATCACACATATATAGCTAACATAGTTTTTTTACAGATTCTATTACCTAGCCAATAGTAATATTTTGTCACATTCACATGTAGTTTTAATAGATAGTCAAAGCTGATTAACACATATAACTTCCTTCACAATAACAAAATATTATACAATGCAAGTACATTATGAAGGTTTTAGCTTTCATGTTATTACAATGTTATCTGCTTGCACTTAATAAATTTGATGTATTATAAAGATCTGTAAGAGAAAAGAATAAATAGGATTAAAGAGTTATTTACTTTTTCTCTTGCCATATATCTTACATTCATTAATGTTGATTAATCACAAATTAATTAGAAAGCTGTTATTTATATGTTCAAAACTTTAGTTTGAAACAGAATAGTTTAAATATACTAACTTTAGTTTGAAACAGAATAGGTTAAATACACTGTACAGCTAATAGGGCATATTAAATTCAGTAGATAGACAAAACTTACTTGCAGAATAATAAAAAAATAATAAAATTTAAACACATTTAAATACAGAATTAACTAGGAGATTATATTGATAAACCAAAGAATCTGCTTGACCTTCTCTTGTATTATTAATTCAGTAATGTATAGAGTTAAAAAATTATACAAATAAATATAATGATATTAAGTGATTATTAAATAAATGTCAAATTGAAAGCATGTCAAACAATTATTTCTTTATTAGCATATATTCTTTTCAGTCGTATTATTTTTCTCATTTAGAGATTACCCCCCCCAAAAAAGCTTAGCTTAGTTTATTTAATTTTGATTGCATTTACAAATATCTAAATAATACATGGGTTTAATTCAAAATACATAGATAATTTAAGAATTCATAGTTACTTTATGATCATTTGCAAGTTGAACTTAAGATATTTTAGTAAGCAACTATTTAATTATGACATCATCATCTTCAAATACAATTGATTAACTGCAGAATGAAAGTCTCTCCAAGTTTAATCTAATTTCTCTCATCTAAAACTTCAACCATCTCACCTGGGATTTCTTTCTAGTATTTTTATAATCTCTTGAGATCCAGTTTATGACTTGAACTATTCATCTATTATCATCTCTTCTAATATGCCCAAACCAGCTCCATTTCAATTATTAAGTCTTTCAATGATGTCAATGACTCTTGTTTGCTACGTACACAGATATTTCATTTTCAATCCCTTCTTGTTATTCTCAATTGTATATACTTAAACTCTTCACATTTATTACATTTTTTTAAATAGGCACATTTCCTTTTAATAATTATTTACAAAAGCATTCCATATAAGTTTACTCATGCAATATGACCTATGAGTCATGTGGTGGTAAATGAGTGAGTCATTCAAACACACATTCATTTTCTGTCTTGGCCATTGGCATATTTACAATATTTTCACTTTAAATATATTTCAGAAAAAATAATTAAAGAGATTTTTTTATTTTTTTTAATGTTCTTTTTACAAGATTTTTATAGTTTGGATTATCAACAATGATATGGCTTGTTTTATTCACTTTCTCCCATGAATAATAAATATGAGATAAAATGACATCATCATCTCATGATCAATAAAATATGAACAGAGAGAATGAGCATAGAACAAAAATATAAAAAATTATACTTACTGATAATAGTGAAAATTACCCAACATTACAAAAAACCATAATCAACTAACCATCCCTTGTGACTGAATCTAAAAGAGGTACATTATAAACAGACTATTTATTTAGCCACTGCCAAACTTAGGACAAAATATATACAATCATCTGGATGTATATACTTAAATGGTAATCGATCACTCATAATAAAAAATAATGCTAGGATAATGATATATGCTGATCACCATCAATGGTCTAATTCGTATGGTATCATTAATGTACAGGCCAACTATAAACTAAATGTTTTCTAACAAAAAAAAAAAAACTAAATGCAATGAATGATCTTTAAAGGTGATACCTTTGTACCTCCAGATAATTATTTGGATGTCCAAACACAAACACAACCCTTTCATCCATATAGCTAACTATTATTACTTGTGATTAGCTTGGGAAGCAAAAGCCCTAGGGCTATGAACAAGAGAAATATAAATGTATAAGCTTACTCAACTATAATTGTAAGTCTTATTATGATAATTTACAAATCCCTATAACTCTATGCTGTTATAACATCAAACACACATACTGCTAATTCATAGAACAAATAAAGTAGCTGAAAGAATAAAGACCATAAAACTATTATTTTTTACCATTACTTAATACATTTTTTGTACAGTACAGGCTTTTTCATACCTGCACTTCTATATGTAATATATAGGGGGTTTGAACTCAGATTTTAACACGATTCTCAACGATCCATACTTTCTCATACTGCTGATATACTTGATCATACACATTATTTAATAAGAAAAATTGACAAAAAAATATATGATAATTGAAATTTAAATACATTTTATCAAGAAAATATAATTACATATAGTAAATAATATTAACTTGTTATTGGCTCTTAACAATTTAATTACCAACATTAAATTTAAAAAGAATTGATTTTTCCTCTTAATAATTAAAATTGCAAAACAACATTTCAAAGATAAAAAAATTTAAATTAACTTAAACCTTCTTTTTTCCTTTCTTATGAAAATGAAAAGGTTGTATACAATTAAATTTTGGAGGGAAAATACTATAAATAGAAAAAAAAAAACATTTCAATAAAAAAACTTAATAAAATGATCAATTATTATCATTTATTACTTAATCTAAAACTCATCTATAAACTTAAATAAAATGTGCACATTAAAATATCCTTTTATCAGGGATTTATTTCACATTTGAGTCCTTATTTGATAATAGTAATTTTTTTTTTTCCTCTTGTAGGCTTCTCCAATAAAAGCATATTTTCATGGTAATGTACATACAGAAAGAAATTAATCATTTTTCAAATCTAAATTTCAGGTCAAGCCAACATGTAAAAATTACTCATGCTTGTGGATGGAGACGAGGTTTGTTGTAGATTACCTCAGGGCTATTCTTTTCTAGTTTCTTTAGTGAACAGATTACATAATGAGGTTTATGATGCTCAACTTAGAGCTAAAACTTAACACATGGTTGTCCTTCACTTTATTTTAAAAACCATTTTTTCTTTACTTGTAGTGAGATGAGAACTACTTCAAACTATTACAATTATTTCTTATTGTTATCCTCATCTGGGCTACTTCTGCATTCTCCAATAGATGAATTAAGACTAACTGCTGCTACTAACTTTTCAACAGCTTAACCAAAATTGTTCCTTACAAGACACTAAGATCTGAATTACCGTGCTCCTTAATATTTGGGATTTTTTGGGAACAATCCTGTATCCACCCAATCACATTCTATTTCTCACACGATCAAATTAAGTACTTTACCAATTGGATTTATTTTTACAAAAAGATTGTTTAGTTATTTCTCCCCCTTTTTATGCCAAATGTATGATAATCTCTTAATTACCATGATTTAAAAATGTGCATTTTGTTTTGTAGAGAGAAAAAGAGCAAAGTAAAATAACAATTCTAATTAATTAAAACAAAATTTAACAAAAATGTTGAGGCATTATTTTTTTTCCTTTTAAAAATTTTATTCATTTATCTTTCTTATCATCTTTTCAAAATTAAAATTACAACTTTTCAACAATTTACAAAGAGAAAACTTTTTTTCTCTTTGTACTTTTTAAAAATTAATTCTGGTAAATAATTAAAATTACTGGAAAAAAAATAAAAGAAATTATTTGATTTTCTACTTTTCTCTCTCTTTTACAACTCTTAGCAAATTATATCACATTATTATTTAAAAAACAATGTTTGGGAATTATCATATTGATCATTTAAAAAAGAAAAACATTTAAATACACCAGTACTTATTATTACTAAAAAAACATGAGAATATTAAATATTATTCCTTACTTTAACTTTACGGTTGTTTTCTCATGGGATGGCGTTGATGCTAATCAAAAACATATACATATAATGATTCCGGGGCCGGACCTAAATGATCGATTTGATCTAAAAAGATCTGATTTCTTAGATTTGTAATAAAATATTCTACTAACTAATACTATTATATGATGTTAGTTTTTTCATTTTTGTAAATGTTTATTAATCTTATCTTGTTTTTGAGTTTGTATGTATGGGTCTTTTTAAAGTTACGGTCTTTTTTTTTTTGCAAGAGTAAATCAATACTTTTATTCAAAAGCAAGACGTAATAAGTAAATGTTTATTAATCTTATCTTGTTTTTGAATTTGTGTGTGTGTCTTTAAAGTTACAGGGCTTTTTCTAATTTTTTTTTGGGACTTTATGTGTGTCTTTTTAAAGTTATGGTACTTTTTTTTGCAAGAGTAAATCAATCATTTGATTCAAAAGCAAGACATAATAAGTCAATGTTTATTAATCTTAGATTGTTTTTTAGTTTGTGTGTGTGTCTTTAAAGTTATGGAGCTTTTTCTCATTTTTTTGGACTTTATGTGTGTCTTTTTTTAAAGTTACAGTATTTTTGGTCAAGAGTAAATCAATTATTTTTATTAAAAAAGCAATACGTAATTCTAAATCTATCAAAAGTAACGTCATTTATATACTACAATTTAGAATTGATACCTTACTACTATTAGTAAGGACCGTCATTGAAAGACTCAATTGAAAAATGATACTCGACAAATTTCCGTTTTCTTTTTTTTGGGGACAGTAATGAATCAGAAAGTGGGTTGTGTTTGTTAACTCTGTCTATATAAAAAGGGTACCGTTATTGAAATACTAAATTTAAAAATGATAGCCGACTAATTTGCGTTTCTTTTGACAGTAATTAATCAGAAAGTGGGTTTCTTTTTTTTTTTTGGTAAATCTTGTGTATGTATATAAAAAAAAACCGTAATTCAAATACTCCATTGAAAAAAACCAAACCCCGTTGAATTTGCTTTCTTTTTTTGTTCTTTTTGTTAGTGTGTAGATATAAAAACTAATCTTATTTTGAAATAATAAATGTAACAAAAAAAATAATAATAATAATACCCGACTAATTTTCTTTTTTTGTACAAGTAATTCCTAATAATTAGACACTGGGTTGTTTTTGTTTGTGCGTATATATACATAGCAAAAGTAACTGGTCATGGACGAATTCTCGCGAAAATGGTACTTTTTGCGTGATCCTTAAAATTTTTTCCGTTCCGCACCCTTAAAAGCAATTTTTGAGGGTTATCCATTCGTAATGGAATCTTCAGGACATTATTACTAAACTTACAACAGTAAAGTAAGTTACAACACATTAAAAAAAATAGATGTCTTATCAAATTTTAAAAAACTACGACTGCTTCAAATACACACACTCTCACACGAAACTACAGAGAAAATAGATATTCTACTATTACGAGAAAATGATGAACAAAATCAACTACTACGGCAGCCAATCAAGGCATTTCTTTCTCTTTGCTTTTAGCATAGATAAAAAAAAAGCCATAACCGGCAGCCATCGGGAACTCTTTCTGTGTTTTATCATAGAAAGAAGTCTCATTTGTGTTGGCTTCTGTCGCCGCCACCGCCTCCGTCCAACATAACGTGAGGACTCTTTTCTGCATTTATAGTGTAGAAAATTTCCTCTTATGTTGGGTGAAGGCCGGTGAAATGGTATATTTCTAGGAATTGACCTAGAAATAGCAACATCTCGAGGTGAACACCAGGGATGAGAAAACAACCAACTTTACTTATTTATAAGCTTGTAATATTTGATATGGCCAAAGTTGGCCATGTAACTACAATATATAAGGCTTGTTTTATATATTTTCTCATAAATAATCAATGGAATTTACATCACTTTTAAAAATATATTCTTCATACCACACTACATCTAATTTTTAAAAAACTTTTATTTAGGCAGTATTTTTATATTGCATTAAAATGAATTTCAATAACAAAACTTAAAAGATAAACTATGGATTCAGTGCTTACAGAGTATGGCATTTTTCTTGTAAGGGGAGAAAGCCACATTAAATTAGAAGCAAATTTTCTATTTTTAAAATATTTAAATACATCTAGCTCAAATTAAAAAAACACATATGTTAATAATAATGTTTTAATAATAATAAGATTAGCTATTTACGGACTTTGAATAATTACTAGATTCACTATGGGTCAGCTTTATAAAAGTCTTAAGTCTGCTTATGATATGAAAAAATGTTCAAAGTTCAACCAGTTTAGATTCAATACTAGTTTTGGAGGCATGGGCAGTTATATGCACTAAACTTCAACTTAGTTATCATTTTCCAAATACTGTCTACACAATCATAAATATATATGAGAAGAGATCCAAAAATAACTGGATAATATATAATAAAAAATTGTTCATTTACCTTTAAGAGTTATAAATTTAATCTCATTCAAAATACGTCCATTTAATACAATAAACCAGTCCAAATGTGTATTTCACTTTTCAAAATAATCTGGAAACATTTATAAAATGAAGCCTTTTAACATCTGTAGCATTTTTTCATTAAAACAGGCAAAATTCTCCATACAGTAGTGCCACTCAGTGCAAGCCAGAGTAATTAATGGACTCCAGAAGGCTTGTGCATAAAATCCCTATCTAGTGCTTACTCATTCAATATCCCCAGACTAGTTTCTAGCTTGTAGCCTTCATCAGTGAGG
Source organism: Epiperipatus broadwayi (assembly GCA_028023455.1). NCBI lineage: Eukaryota > Metazoa > Onychophora > Udeonychophora > Euonychophora > Peripatidae > Epiperipatus > Epiperipatus broadwayi. Next base: position 5,282,131 of record JAQFVV010006281.1, on the reverse strand, counting down.
AGCCTTGGATCTGAGAACAGTGCACCTAGATCTTAGGATCTAATGCAACCCTCCAGCAGCCACCTTTTATCTCTACTCAACTACAAAACCATGAGAATAAAATTTGAAAACACAATAATATTTTCAATCTAAGCTAATTAGATTATATAGTCAAATAGGTCTGAACTCAGTTCAGTACCCATACATTTTGGTGTCTTTGGTTCTATAATAACCATAGCCATCACTATCCTACTAGGCAGGATTGGAATTAAACCACTAAACATCACATGATCACCATTTATTATGCTTGCTCATAACTGTTATTAAAACAGGCAAAACTCTCCATACAGTAGAGCCACTCAATACAAGACAGAGTAATCAATGGATGCCAGAAGGCTTGTGCATAAAATTCCTATCTAAGGCTCCTCTGATGAAGGCCACAAGCGAGAAACTAGTCTGGGTGTATTGGATGAATAGGCACTAGATAGGGATTTTTTATACCATTGAAAATCTGGTGATGACATGCCCAATTCCTTGATGATGTCAATATTATTGTCATAACCATGTAGACTTAAAGACATTCTGACCCTCATGTATATGATCTTGTCAATTTAAATAGACAGAAGAGAGATGGGCAGGATACGAGCTAAATCTATAAAATGTAAATACAGGTATATTTTATATTACTGCAGTTTTAGATGTAATTATAGGGGATTTGAATCCAGACTTTCAAGGTCTCTTAAACTATCTAATCCATCTTATACAACCAATATACATGATCACATTCATGTGAAAAAGATAAATGATCTCCAATATATGTATTTTATGCTGAACCAGCACTCATCAGTTGGTCCAGATCATCATCTCCCACACATATATATATATAATCAGTGCTCAGTTTATATTAAGATAGGAAATCTTCAAACTTTAATGGACAGGCTTCAATCTATTCCACCATCCATTCCATTGAAAATCTGATGATGAAATACCCAAATCCCTTAATGATGCCAATATTATTGTCATGCCCATGTTCTTTAAATCACTCTGACCTCTTATGTATAGCACTGATTATATATATGTGTGGGAGACGATGATCTGGACCAACTGATGAGTGCTGGTGCAGCATGAAATATGATCATTTATCTTTTTCACGTGTGTGTGGTAATGGGTATCGGTTGTCTATGAGATAGATTGGATAACTGAAAGAAGCTTGAAAGTATCCTGTATAATTACAACTAAAACTCCAGGAATATAATGTATACCTGTATTTAAATATTACAGATTCAACCTGTAATCTGCCCATTCCTCTTTTTTGTATTTAAATGCCAAAGTCCTATACATAACGGATCAAAGTTACTCAACGTCAACATGGCATGCCAATAATATTGGCATTATCAAGGTTTTTTGGGCATTCCATCATCAAATTTTCAATGATATGGAGGCTGAAGAGTTGGAGTAGATTGAAGCCTGTCCATTAAAGTTTGAAGATTTGTTATCTTAATATAAACTGAGCACTGATTATATATATATGTGGTAGATGATGATTTGAAACAACTGATGAGTGCTGGTTCAGCATGAAATAGATCATTTATTCTTTTTCGCATGTATGTAGTTATGTGTATCAGTTGTATAAAATAAATTTGATAGGTAAAGGGAACTTGAAAGTCTGCATTCAAATCTCCTATAATTACATCTAAAACTCCAGGATATAAAGTATATCTGCATTTAAATATTATAAATAGAGAAAAAAATATTAGATAATAAATGGAAAATATAAGCAATTATTAAAAATACATTCAATATGTGCTTTTTAAGTTGTTTAATACATTTCATGGAAAATATAAGCAATTATTAAAAATACATTCAATATGTGCTTTTTAAGTTGTTTAATACATTTCAATTTTTTAATGAAAATATAAAAAGTTATCATTACCATAGATAAAATATTAACATTTTATTGCCCCTTTTTCCTAATAAAATAAAAGAACTGGACACGAAAAATACTTAAGAAAACAAATTCTTGTTCATTTAAAAAAACTATTTATTCACTAGCTGGGAATCTGATTTCGTTCTTCTGCAATTCAAACATTATATTCAAAGAGATTACTTTTTTCTTGTCATCTTTTGAGTTTGTATTTTTCTTCAACTATAAAATATGTAAGAAAAAATATTTTACTTTTTATGGGTAGATGATGTGAAAAAAAAAAAAAAAATTCTAAAACAAATAATTTAAAAAAATATTTAATTAAAATTATTAAAATATTATTTTTCAAATGAATTTGTTGGATATATTTTATTGATTTTATGTTTATTTATCAATAAAAACATGTTAACTCTTTGTTAATTTAATTCTGGAAAAAATGCAATGAATAATAAAAGTTGATCAATTTAAAATGTAAGATAATATAATTATTATATCTTCTAAAACAGGAGTAGCCTATAAAAGATAATCTGCTTTGAAATAAATCGGATGATGGATTTTATTTGTGTTGATGAAATTTAGTACTGCAAAGGTCTCGCCAATTGCTCCTACAAAAATCAATGAAGAAGAAAGCCACACTAGACTTGCCAATTAGTGGGCGAGGGCTTGAGAAATTTTCCATCTTTGATTTATCCACTATTAACCAATGATGGATGATTATCCAAAAAAAAAAAAAGCCTAAGCCTCTTGAAAAGAATTTCAATGCCCAGATTCAAACACCAAGTCCTAAGAATGACAATGGTTTTACATTTGTAATGAATAAACAATTTAAAAATGTGTTAGCTGTACAAATATATATATATAATACTGACAAATATATGCCTACATATTCGCAATGTTTATTTACCCATCCATCTATTTTACTTTCTCTAAGAATATTTAGATCCCTACTAAATAAATATATTAGAAAGTGCTGCAGATTCCGAATAAAGTTTAAGTTACAATGTGGTCTAACAAGAAATACAATATTTCATATAAAAAATAATTATAATATGTAAAAAATATAATCAATATTTTAATTAAGGATATGACAGTTATTTAAAACAAATAACTACAGGAATAAAAAAAAAAAAAAAATTTGAAAAAAGGAAAAAAAACCCAGTTAAGTAATATGGTTACTCTTTCTGAAAACGAGTGGAAAGACAAATTCATATATGTACATAACAAAAAAATTAAGCCAAACAAGGATAATCAATATGAAAAGCAAAACAAATGGATATGATCAACTTGGACATCTTCGCTGAAAGAGAAAACTGACAACCTCACAGGATAAAAAATGTAACAATGAAAATATAGAAAAAATTCCAAAATGTTTAACTCTATGATAATGGAAAAATTATTCAACACATTCAAAAGATTTTTCACTAATACATCGCTAATATTGGCAATAACAGACAAATTTTGCTTGCTATAGATTTCCAAATGAGTTACTATTTGATCTTTTGAATAAAATATAATGATGATGGGAAGACATAATATACAGATAACAGCCCATCCAAATCCAAGATATATTATTTAAAAGTGAAGAGTTAAAAAACTAATTTAAAAATGAAATAAAAATATTGGATAAATTTGCACTGATTTCAGTTACAATATTGTAAATGGAATTTTAAAAAAATGTGTATCTTAATTATAACAAAGAAGATTTTAAAAAATTAATACAGCCATTCAGAGAAATAAAAGAATTAACACTCATGCTACTAAACAACACTCCAGTACCAATCTAAGGGAACAGCTACACATTCAAAATACGACTTCATAAAAACATTGAGCCTAATCATTTCCCATCCCATCAGGAGGCCATACTTAATCTAAAAATAAAAGGAGTCAGATTACAATGTTATCATTGAAAAGAAAGAGGACATTTTTTAAACGACTGTCCTAAACCGCAATGTGATCAATGTAAAATGAGAAAAACTCTGATGAATAAATGCAATAACATCTTGATTAAAAATGAGGGAGAAGAAATCACAATTGTAAATAAAGAAAAACTTGCAATTAGTGAGGAAGTACATAAAACTAACCTTAAAAAAATACCTTCAGAAATTAAACCTAGAGTACCACAATTAATCAATAATGAAGAAAAAAGAAAAACAAGTAATGATTCGAGTTTTCAAAAACTGCAAAACACAAATAACTTATTCAATATTCTCAACAAAACAACTCCTGAAATAATGAAAGAAATCACTCATGTGGCATCAGGAGGAGAAAAGGGAATAAATTTAAGCAAAACAAAACCTGGACAATCTCCTACCAGAAAAAAAAAGAAAAAAAGAGAAAGCCAGCATTACAAGAGGAGAAAAATAGTGAAAATGAAATTAGTCCATAGGTATCAAGTAAAACAAAAAAAAAAAAACTTGCTGATGATACAGATTCAGACATTTCACATTCAGAACAAGAACAAAGTATCATAGAACAGGTAAATGAGGCATGTATTTGTAATTAAATAAAATAGACAAGATACTTTTAGATAAAACATAAATCTCTTTGCTTTTAAACATATTAGACATAGATAAAATAAAAATGAGAAAATATAAAAATTTAATAAAATCTATTCCAATATTAAACAAATAACATACATATAAATATAATAATTAAAGTAAAAGGATTTAATGTCAGGGGCATGAATTCAAAAGAAAAAATAAATATGCTTTATAAATGATACCATCGTCAACCCACATATCATAGGTTTAATCGAAACAAAAAATTTACAGTGGTTCCAAAACTGAACCCGCAGATCATTTTAATAAATTAGGGTTTGTATTCTTCTTCAAATCATCAAATGGGCCATCAGCAGGAAGCTTTTAAAATCCTCTACATGGATACTTATTTTTGATGGTCACTACATACCATAGAGTAAAAAGACTCAATATATGTTTATACTTCCAAGTCCCACAATAATCAACAGGTTAATTACATTATTGAACTCTTATTTTGCATCTTTCCCCTTTTCAATAATATTACTAGGTGACTTTAACATGTCATATGAAAAATGTAGAAAATGGATTCATATGCTTCCATTCTACCAATGAGTGAGGAGGGATTTCTTCCAGTAAATTCATTCTCATTCAATAATAGTAGACAAAAATCTTTGATAGACCTAATATTTTACTCCCCATCTATACGTCATTTAATAAATATTAAACTAATAAATGCACCTTTTACAGATCATGCAACTTTAAGTATAATAGTACACATAAATAATCAATTTCAAAAATTTAATAAAATCAAATTGTATCACTAGAATACTAATGCCAACAAAAACTAAAGAATACCTTTTTTCTCTAAGATTTATATATATTTAGTAAAAATAAATATTTTGGAAATGGCTCCAATACAAGCACGGCATTTGTAAATATCATTTCACATATAACTGACCAAGTCATCAAAACCACAAAACCTCCAATAGGAATGATAAAACTTATGGACAGAATATATCAAAAAAAATTACCCAAAATTCAATATTAACATTTAAAAAAATGTGTAAAACAGTAAGAGAATATATAAGGATTAAAAAAAGTAAGTTTTTTCTCGATAATATACATGCCTGGACAAAAAATTATATAAGGTAAGTATTGGATCAACTACCAAACAATAGAGTTCCAATGGCAATGGAAATTCAATCACAAACTGTAAGTGGTCGATACATTTTGGAATCTGTAAAAAATTTTAAAGGAAATATTTAAAAAAGGAAGCCCCATAAAATTATAAAAAACATATTTCGGTAAGCCAGAGGAGGATATACAGTTTAAACCTGAAGACTTTATGAAAAAGCAAAAAATGATACCAGATTCATGCAATCCATGGCTCTAAGGTATACCAAAATTTGTCTATCCTCATCCTGGCTACTTTGCTGAAAAATTTAATAAAAAATATGGCCAATTACTTATCAGAATCCGTAAATGAAATTCAAGGTTTATATCCAATATTGCTTGTCCCTTTTCAAAAAAGAAAAGAAAAACTAATAAAAATCAATAATATAAGATTGATATCTATGAGCCCATTAGGCAATAAAGTAATTGAATCAATATTAAACAATAATGCCAACACTTTCAAATATACAATTTTCAAAAAAAAAAATCTCTATAAACAGTCATAGATGCAGTTAGAAAAAGCAAAAAATGCAGTCCAATAGTGGTCCAATTAGACATTCAGACATATGATATGAGAAAATCTGTTAAATATACTGCAAGAAACCAACATACCAAAAAATACCTTTACATACTGACAAATCTAATATTAAACAGGGAAATACATATAACATTAAATGGTAAAATGACACCTTCATTCTTGGCTAACTATTCAATCCCACAAGGCTCACCAATCAGTTCACTATTATTTCCAAAAACAATAGAGAAAGAAATAGATGGTTTATTTATCCCAGACTTACAAACAACCATAAAGTGCATTGCATATATGGATGACATCTCGGTCTTTTTACACTCTAAAAAACAAATTCCAGAACTACAATACATACTGAATGTCTATACAAAAACAATAAACTAATTTTTAACATGGAAAAGTCCTGTGCATAAAAGATATTTGTTACAACAATCGTTTCAAGGGAAAGCTTTCTTCCTTTTCTAGAGTTTCCTTTTTTCTTAAGCCATTCACAAATGGGAACAACAATATGAAATAATCTCAATAATAAAACATAAAATATAATACACACACTAGCAAAGGCAGATCTGTCTCTGTATGCCAAAGTTTCACTAATCAACATATTAATCATTACCAGAATTATATATTATAGCCCTATCATTTTATTTACAAAAAAATTCAATAACCATATTTACTTCCTTTATAGAGAATTATTATGGGGCAAAAAAATATGCACAATTTCCTTAGGGGGATTAACAAATCACTTATCACTCAATGATTAGGTTTGCATTCGCTAAATATATTTAGAATTAAAAACACATTAAACATTATTTCATCATCTACAGTAAGATTACCATATCTAAAAACAATCATAATCATTACTCTCAATGATAAGCTATCTCCACTTGAGGGATACTTAAAGTCACTTGTAGAATATTTGTTAATAATAAAAAGTTTAAATTTCATTCCACCATATAGTAAATTTCAATACTGGTAAGTTCATAAACTAATTTTTCCTCAGCCATTACAACAGAATAACTAAAGCTGATTAACAAACAACTTTGTAAAAGATTCAAACATTGGTCATTTGAAACAATATACTTCAATTTCCTATTAAAACTGAACCTAGAAGCACTCCCCACAAAGTATTCCATAAAACATAGATGAAATATGTAATTTATGCCACAGAAAAGAAGAAACTCAAAAACATTTTGAAAAATTCTGTTTGATGATCCCAAAATTATTCAGAAACAAAAACATTAAACAGGCAAAACTCACTATATATATATTGCCACACACAGCAAGATAAAGTAATCAATGGATGCCAGAAGGCTTGTGCATAAAATCCCCAGACTAGTTTCTGGATTATGGCCTTTGTCAGTGAGGAGCCTTGGATCTGAGAGCACTGCATCTAGATCTTAGGATCTAATGCAACCCTCCAGCAACCACCTTTTATCTTGATTTAACTACAAAACTATGAGTCTTAAACTAAAAACACCATAATGTTTTCAATCCAAGCCCATTGGTTTATATAGTCATATGGGTCTGAACCCAGTTCAGTACCTATACATTTTGGTGTCTTTGGTTCTTTAATAACCATAGCCACCACTAACCATCCTATTAGGCAGGATTGGTTTTAAGCTAATAAACATCACATGACCACCTCCTCTTATGCTTGTGTATAACTGTTGTTAAAACAGGCAAAACTCACTATATATATATATATTGCCACACACAGCAAGCTAGAGTAATCAATGGATGCCAGAAGGCTTGTGCATAAAATCTCCATCTAGTGCCTACTCATCCAATATCCCCAGACTAGTTTCTGGCTTATGGCCTTCGTCAGTAAGGAGCCTTGGATCTGAGAGCACTGCATCTAGATCTTAGGATCTAATGCAACCCTCCAGCAACCACCTTTTATCTCCATTTAACTACAAAACTATGAGTCTTAAACTAAAAACACCTTCATGTTTTCAATCCAAGCCCATCAGCTTATTTATACACAAGCATAAGAGGAGGTGTGGTCATGTGAAGTTTATTGGCTTAAAACAAAAACATAAAGTTAATGACATTATTTGAAGTTTTTAATATATCATTTTACAAAAATATGGTCAACCACATTCATTCTTTATGGTTTGTGGTGTACAAGGTATACATATACTTACAATGAAAACTATGGAAGACACACTAGTGTATTTATCAATAAATTAGAATTTATAAGGCAAAGAGATTAAAAAGACAACTGATAATAAAAAATACATTGAAACCTGGTTATTTATAAAATAACAATCAACTTTATAATAAGATAAGAGAAGGACTATAAATAATAACTATTTTTACCATGATTTAAAAGGTAGAAAAGAGGAGGAAAAACTTAATAAAAAATAACCATGCTTAACTCTAATGTTTTTTTTGTTTATATTACTAAAAACATGATAATGTAACTAAATTCAAATGTAATTCAATGCAAAAAAGGGAAAAAGTTTAATCCAAAAGTTAATAAAAGATATTTGAAAACTAAATATAGATTTATTACAAAATTATGCAAAATAAATGCAAAGGTGATTCTAATAAGATTTTAGAATAAGATTTTTACTTCAGCAAAAATTTTAATGTTATCAAATCCTAACGAAAATCATTATATAAAAACACCATATAATCCTCCCACTTTACTTTTAACAACTATAATAAGAGCAGTAACCAATTTACTTAAAAGAAATCTATTGATTTTCATTACTAAGAAATATTATATTGAAGCAATTTTTTTCATTTTTATATTTGCTACATTAATGACTTGAAAACTGAATTCAAGCCAATTTATTTATCAAATATCCTTAGAGATAATAAATAACAAGTATTGTTAAAATAAGTATGTTATTCTAGTGTTAGACATATATTACTATATAAACAAAATAGCTTGAGTTCAACTTTCAGATTATTAGCTTATATAATATAAAAAGTAATAGTGACTGTTTGAAATCTATATGCAATCTAATATTAATCACAAATGAAAGCTAATAGCCAAAATTTTTTGATGTGATATGGTTACTCCTTTATCGAAGGCAGAAATCTCTCAACTAATATGCCTAAGAAAAACCTGTTAGCCACCCTACTTTCTCTTTCTATTCTCCACCCTAAGTTTTTCCCATATTCTTCTCTATCTTGTTCTATCCCATTTCCATAACATCATTTTTGCCTGCTCCATGATCTTTGTATCTATCTCCAATTATCTTTTTCCAACCCCAGCATGAAGACCAAGAACTTCCTCTCTGTATAATCATTTGGTCTATATTTATTCTCCCACAACTTCACTATTTGTATCTTTCTGTTTGCAAGCATTTACATTCCATTAGCAAATGTATAATATTTGCAGTCTAAATCCCACACATTTTGCCATTTATATGTATATTTGCTTGTTGCTAATGAATCTATTTGAGCCTTAAACAGTAAACTACTTTGCTTGCTATTATCATAAATTAACACACATCCAATATTCTGTTTACTTTTATATATTGTGTCAAGGCCAAATTGGCACATGTATATAAAATAATTTTGTCTAAAAAAAAAATATTATTTATTATTAAAATCTTTCGTAAAAGAGTTTGAAAAAAAAAATAGAAATTAATTGATTAAAAGGGGAGAGGGGGAGTTTTGTTTAGAAAAGATAAAACTAAGAGTTCATAAAAGTTAAAGAGTGTTATTATTATCTCTTTTCATTCGAATTGAATAAAAAAAAAAAAAGTATTAAAACTAGTTTTGATGTGTAGAATAAAATTATATATGTGCATGCGAATGTAAAATAAATGTATCAGTATTAAATATTATAAATAAATGAAAAATATATTTAAAAAAACACAGCGGTGCGCTACTAATTAAAGATATGAAAACAACACGTTTTGAAATAGCTACTACTAATTAAACAATCAATCAAAAAACACGTTGTCATAGGATTAATTACCAATGAAATTTGACAACAGATATTGGACGGAGGATATTACACGGACAACACGTCGCAGGTATAAATAGACTTTTTTTGTTATCGGACAATTAATTGAGTCAGTTTTATTAAGTCTAGTTTCCAGTGACAGTCTTGTGCAATTTCTATTATGTATTAAAAAACAAAAATGCATTGTTGAGCAGCTTTTGGAAATATACGCTCGTGCTTCAGCCTTTTAGTCCAACAAGTTCATCAAAACCTGCCTGTGAAATAATGTCTGCATAACAACACAGAAATCCTCCGTCAATCGTTCAACTGTCTTCAAGAATAAGACCAATGGTTTTGCATAAAATCTCTTCAAGAAACGTCCAAATCTAACCGGTTAGACATAATCCATCAGAAGCAGCAAATAACAAGCAATATCCATGTTCCCAAAAATCCTAGGTAAACATTTATTTATTATCATTTATACGTAGCAGCCACCGTTGTAATTCGTAAATATTCAAGATTCAAATTATATGAACTCTATCATACATAAAATGAACTATTGATATGTGTGTTTAAGTTTCAAATGCTATTAATGCTTTATTATTATATTTGTGAATGCTATATGAGTTAATATGTGCGTGATCATTATATCAGTGTTATTAGTTAAATTAGATAAATACCAATGTTCTACTATTAAAATCTACAAGAATATTTAAACTAGTTTAGAAATGTTAATTTAGAATGTGTGTGTATTATATTAGATTTATAAAGATGTTTAAATTTAGTCAATAAATGTTGGGTAATAAATTATCTTTAAACTTATTTAATGTTAATTAAAATAAAATGTCTTCAAATTTAAACTTTATTTGTCAGTCAATTCTTTTTACCAACCTTTTATTAATTCTTTCCACCACTAATTTTGTATAATTTTGTTATTAAATTAAAATTAGACTGAGCTAGTTTTAGGGAATGTTTCGAGTGCTGGATTATGAGCCTACTGCCCGAGTACATTAGTCTTCAGACTAGCTGGCGCCCGGGGTTTACCCCGAAACAAATAAAGTATTTGGATAGTAGGGGTTTGAATCTAGCAGCCGAGATGGGCCATTGTTGATAGTTAAAGCTATCAATAAGATCTCCCATTTTGCTCGAACGTGCCAATTCGTTCACGTAACCTTTATAAGATTATAAATGTATTATGAAGGAGTTTGAAACCGGCCAAAACTTATATATACTGTATGTATATGACTCATTTCAAACACATAGATATATTATTTATCTAAAAAAAAATTTTTTTTTTCTTTTGGATATATAGATTTATGTGTGTATTTATTATTATATAGTCTATATAAATAGTTAATGAATAAGCAGTTGTAGAGAGAGAAGGTAATCATATTTAATATTGATTTATTGTATTTTCTTATTAAATAAGGTGTTAAATTATTTAACATTAATTTTGTTAAAATAAAGCAGATCAGAAAGAAAGTGTAAAATAAGGCGATCAGATTAGTAGATTAAAAAAAATGTACACGTGCAAAAGAGTGTGAAAGAATGAAAACGTCTATATAAAAACAAAAATGCTTTTACACCTATTTCTAATGACTATAGATTGCCAGCTTTATTGTTTGCGTTATCTGTGTCTAAGATTATTTTTATAAAAGGGGTGCTTTGATGTAATAAAAGGTGATTATTAATTTTCTTGTAAAATCGTGATAGAACATCAAACTTGTGAAGCTTTTGATTTTTGTTTGTCTCAAGATAACAGGATTTGCAGCTGGCCTTTTTTTTTGGTTAAAATTTGAAATAAAAACTGAGTGAAATAATATTGAAAGAAGTCAGTTTTTTAATTTTTTGGAGGAGCAGTTCAATTTTTGTTTGGAGGAGAGTGATCTAACAATATGTAGTTTTAAAAGACAGTCAGTCAATTTTTTCAATGTTATTGAAGGAGAGATGTGGCAGTCAGGTTTTTTTTAATGTTATGAAAAAGAGAGTGAGCGATTTGATTTTTTTTTCACTCTTTAAAAAAATTGAGGAAGAAAAAAAAAGACTCTTGTTTTAAAGTCAGTATAGATGAAGATGTGCATATATATAAGTAATTCCCAGCAAGATTAAGATAAAGAAAAAAATTAAACAAAATTGAATTTATTGGAAGAAGTTATTAACAATTATATAAAAATGATATTCATATATTTTGCTGTGAATAATATAATGAATTTGCATTGCTAAAACCACCTCTTCTGCTTCCTGAAATCCCCATCATGAGTTAGCTCACTAATCTGCCTATGGACTCATATACCAATCGAATAGTAGCCAACAAAATGATAGAGTTTAAAGCCAACCACACAAGCTATTTGAAATGCTTCTTTTCTGGCTCCTGGTCCATTATAAGCTCATTACCTTTGGATGGGGGGAGAAGGAAGAGGAAAAGAAAAATGTATAAAGGCCTTATAACCAGGTTTGATTAAGCTATCAACCAAATTTTTGTTAGAATTTTCCTCATAGTCACCTAGAGTGTCTACAACAATTTTTTTTTTGAAATGATTGAGACAAGCAAATCCACCAGTTCATACTTATCTAAAAGTATTTGAAATAACTCTTTTTGAAATGGTAGAAGCAAGCCAGTCAACGAATTCAGCATTATCAAAAGTATCAACAATAAATAATTTTAAAATTGAAGAAATAAGCAAGTCAATTGATTCATGTTTATCTTAAAAGTATCTGCAAGAACTTTTTTTTTTTAAATGGAGCAAAGACAAGCAGTCTGAAAATTCAAACTCAGGACATTTATAAGAAGTGAAAGTAATCGGGTAACTATGAACTTTCCTTAACAGATCTTTTATTCTTACTTATTAAAAGTAAACCTTAATTTATTGTTCAAGGCATTTTTTTTCTTTGATACAGAAACATGAAAGGCTTGTTTATCGATAGTTATTCTCAATATCACATAACATAACACAAACACAGTTTAAATCTTTAAACTTAAATTTTCATTATTTTTTTTTAATTATTCTTTTTTATATTATATATTGTAATATTGAAATGTTTTTTTTTATTGTTCTTCATTTGTTATGATAATGAGCAACCTATAAATATATGCATTTATAATGTTTTTTTTTTTTTATCTTGTTGCATATTAAAATTGATATAATGTATTTTATTTTCTTTTGCTGAAGGTTGCAAGAATATTTTTTATATATGTGATTTAGGTATTAATCTCTAATATAAGGGAACACATTTTAGAAATATATGTTGACATATCACAGGGTGGGTGCATGTGTAACTGCTTATACAAACACGTCAAAAGAATAGGTTATACATAATTAGTTTAAATATGAGAAATTATAAAGCAAGGCTTACATATGAATGAAAGTGAAATAAAACACAAGTTACATATGAAATTTATTTTTATGATATAATAAGTTAGGAAAGTCTTAAGTAAGCATTCCATGAAATATATTTTTTTTAATGTCATTTTAAGCCAGCTTATTTTAAAATATCCAAAATGACGAACTTGTATATTAAATTTATTTGGTTGTGCTTATATAAAATTTTGTATTAGTTCTATATTGAATTAATGGTAATAATAAGCCATTTATCTAATTAGTAAATTTGATTTTAAAGAAAGAAAGAGTAATAGTATTAATAAAATATAATTATATATCTTAATTGGTTTCCAAGTTCTTATTTAAAAAATGTTGTATTTTCTTGTCTTGATTTTATTATTTTAAATGATCATCATCGCTCGCAGATATTAAGAATCATCATTCGTAAATATTGAGCAATCACTTGCAAATATTAAGCGCTGCAAAATGTTAAGTAAACTAGAATGTTGATTTACATTTAGGTATTTAGGGATTAAGCTTGATAATAACCAAATTTTAATAATGATAGTTCAACAATAGAAAGCCAAAATTATGTTGTGTCCATGAGTTTTGATCATCCTCATCAAAGATGAATATTGTATTATTGATTAAAACACCTTTTAAACATGGTACTGTACATGAGTTATGATCGCCATCATCATTAATAAATTTAATCATTAAATCTAATGTTTAACATAATTAATATATTTAGTAAATAAGGATTTGTAGAAAGTTGAATATCATGCATAGAAATTCGTGATGATCAGTCATCATCACTAGTATTATTAAATCCTAGTTTTAACTATAAAAGTATTTTAGTAAATAACCATAAACTTCTAAATGCTAGTGAATGTAATATTTAAATCCCATTTTGACAAGGGATGATTTTAATAAGTGCTTATGAGTTTATAAAGATAAATTTATTGTTGTGAGTTTATTAATAAGCTATGGCTGGTATCATCATCACTATTATTATCATTATTAATATGATATCATCATCATCATTATTACCTTTATATTGTGATAAATAATCTAGTTAAATGGCCATCAATATCAATAATGGTCTTCACATGCTTGTTTAGAAGCCATTAATAAGATTATACTTGTCTGTTCATCAATATACATAAAATGAGCTAGCAATGTCTATAAGAGTCTTTGATCTATATAAATTTTGTGATATGGGGATCTTGTAAATTTTATTGATATAGATAAAATATAAGAATGTCATTTTTTTTATTCATTAGTCATCCAAGTCATGTATAGTAAAAATGCACCGAATGAGTTTGAACTCAGTACACTCTAAACAAATATTTATCTAGATTTAAAACAATCTAGTGGCGCTCGTGGAAAACACATGTACTTAGCTAAACTGAATAAAGAGTGATTTAATCCCTTTCCAACTTTAATGATATTAAGTTTATATGATAATTTTATACGTTGTTATAAATAGCACCAGTGTGGGCGTGTGACCGTGAATGGTCGTATATACATGGAAAGAGGAATGAGAAGGATTCTTGGTTAAAAGAACCTAGTATTGGAGATAAGTGAAAGGCACTCCAGGGATCTCACCGTGGGTAATTTTATTCAGTTGCTATATTTAATATTATTTTATTTGATGACAATGGCCAGTATGTTTTATTGTTCAAATGACTTCCCCAATATCTAAATATCATTAAATCTTTAATGAGGATAGTTTTAATTGTCATGTTGTTATTTTAAGTATTGAGAAATGAGATAATTTATTTATTTCATTATTAGCGTGACAGAATTAATGTTTGAGATAGTTGCAATCGGGCTATAATGTTACATTTAATTAATTAGAAATAGACACCCAGATAGAGCATGATATGTATATATTCTTATTTATATGTTAGCATCATCCTTATTTAATTATAAATTGTATTTTAGCTAACACAGTGAATTCATTTCTCATTTAATTTACTCGGTTACAAAAATGATGAACCGCTGGAGTATATCATTATCCTGTTTAGTGTTTAGTCATTGAATTATAGCAACTATTATTTTATCATTCACCAACATATAGATTATAATCAGTTATGAAGTAACAGCCTTTTATCAACCTTTTTGTCAGTTCATCTTTATTTATTCATACTGTTACAAATGACAGATTATAAGCATATTATAATAGTTAATAATTTCGTCTATATTTATTATAAATATCTATCTATATATATTAATTTTAATTCAGTTACAATACACATAAGTAAGTGGTTTCAGCAGTTCGACCCGGTACAATATATTTAAGCTCCTTGTACTCTCTATACTAGTTCTCCACCTCTCTATGTTTTATTAATGCATCTATTCTTCTATCCGAATCTTTGCCACTATAACACTCAATAATCCTCATAACACAATAAATCCCATCCTTTGTACAAGTATACTGACGCAGAGTCTATCCAAATCTTCTGCATACCATACTATCTTTCTCATCCATCTTGTTGCTTGCCCTTTACTCGTAACTCAATTAAATACCATTTTAGCTATTCTCTTATTATCCATAAATTGCAATCTACCGAACATTTTCATTTTGCATCTCTCATATAAAAACTTGACCATCTCATTTCTCCTCAAATTGCCTCCTTTGTCATCCATACATTTGCATCTAATGCATGTCTTACTACTTCTCTTTGTACTTTTTCTAAGTAATCTAACATCCCTTTGCTAACACATAATGCATTGTTACCACAGTTAACCCACTACTGCCACTCCCTTCCATTACAATTCTTGCTATATCATATTTATTATATAAAAATACTGTTAATTTTTTTTATCATTCTCTTTTTTTTCTTTGCTTCATTTATCAATTTCTTCTCCCATTCATCCAAGCAATTCCCCTGGTTATTTAATACGATTCCCAAATAATTGTATCTATTCATCACATTTAACTTTATATCCCCCAAGAAAACTTTCTTTTCCCATTCACCAGCATTTACTATCATAACTTTTGATTTTTCTTCACTACATTTGATCTACATCTCTTAACCCACCCCTGCACAAGTCTTCAGGACAGTTTCCATATCTTCCCTATTTTCTGTGCATAAAAAAATATCATTAGCAAATAAAAGACTTATACTCCCTTGTTATCTACTAATGATATCTCTACCTCTTTTCCTAATCTTTCTATTGGTCTCTCCATTTCTCTCAAATATAATAAAAACAAAATAGGTGATGTGGGGCATCCATATCTTAGTCCCACAATATTTTTAATTAACTGATTCTATATCCTAACTGATATGTATAATAATTATTTTCATACAATCTCTTAATAAAATCCACTAAATCCTTCATTCCTGAATTTACTAAACTTACCCATAATCTATTTCTATTCACTCTATCATATGCCTTCTCTGTATCTATAAAAACCATATATAACTGCCTACCTGTATCATACTCATATCTATAAGTTGTGTAATTACATAAACTATTTCCCAATATGCCTATCCATTCTAAAACTGCCTTACATTTCTCCAATTACATTATTTTCTTCTACCCATTTTTCCACCCTTCCAGCCACCATATATGCAAAAACTTTATACAATATCGACATTACCGCGACTGGTCTATAATTATTTATCTTTCAACGATCCCTACCCATTCCTTTAAATAATAGCCCCACTCTTGTACTATTCCAGGTATCTGGAAATTCTGTCTTCTATGCTATCTTATTAAAACCTGAGAATAGATTTAATTTAGCCATATTTCCCAAATCTATCAGCATCTCTGCTAAACCTCTTGCCTTTTTACTTTCACCTTCCCCCCTGCCTCATTCAATTCATTTTCTCCCCTTCATCACTAACATCTTTTCAATATCCATTGTTTCCCACTACCACCTGGTATCAAATGTAACTACTAATGATTACACGAACAGCCAGAAAAATAATATCTACTTTTGGAAGTGAAGTATACCTACATGATTTTTTATTTATAAGTATTTCTCATATTAAACTCAATATTACAAAAATCAGTAAATCCAACCATCACTGAAATTTCTACTTTGTGTTTATTATTACATACTGAGGTTTTTTTTTTTAATTTAATAAAAATATACAGTTATAAAATAAATTATTTAATTCATTTTTGAGCTTTGAGCCTCAGATTGTTTTAAGCTTGGAGTGGGAATTTTTTTAGAAATTTCATTTTCTCCAGCCAATCATTCATTAGAAAATTGTTTATGCAATTCTTTTGCAAAAAAGTTTGGGGACTTCTACTTTAGAATATCAACAAGTTTATTAATTATATTCCTTATGATCAAATACTTGTGAAAGTTAACAAAACATAAACATAATTTTTTTCTTCTTCTTTTGACTTTTATTGTAATAAGAAAGAATGATAACTTCTGTTATATAGCCCTTTTTATCTTTGGACTATTTATCTATTAAATGTTCATTAAGGCTTTATCTAAGGCACCAATCAGTACAATGGTTTCACAATTTTCACATCGTTTTGATTCCATTTTTTTAGACTGATACTAATAATTTTGATCATTTCTCCATACAATATAACATACCCCCTTTTAATTTCTTGACATAATTTATCTTCATCATATCTGATTGTTGACCATCAGACATTCCAGTAAAATATCATCTTAACTATTGTAATATGGTGATGCAATTCTGATCACCTCTTTTATTAACTTTTCTAATATTTCTTCATGGAAGTTTATTTTTAATAATATGAAACAATGTTTCAGTCATCTGTTTAAAATTTCCTTCTTGCTAGCAATTATTTTTCCATATTCACTTTTTATTAATTTGTATTTTGGTTGCTATTTTCAGTTAAAGTTTCTTATTATCATCAGGAATATTTTTCTGGAATTGCATTTAGTATAATATTTTATGTTGGATTTCCAATCATTTTGTCTACTTTTCTTAAGTAACTTGTTTATCTCATTGCATTTTTAATATAGTTCAAAAGAAAGATTACAAAAAATGGACAACATCATTATAATGACGTAAAGCAGACATAGATTTTTACCATAGCTTAATAAAGCAAATTTCAAATTGATATTTAACAAATTAAATAAAACTTATTTTTGGAAATGTAAAGATCTAGCAAATATTGGCAAAATGTGAATCACTGATTAAAGAGAAAATCAAAGAAAAAGTACTAGATTCAACATTTAAAAATATTAATAAGAATTTTTAGAAAAGTATTAAAATGAAATTGTATCAGAGAAAGAAAAGAATAAATAGGTAAAATGAGATTACGTGAGTAATTTTAAAACTGCTATAGGAAAAGTGATTGTTGAAAAGCAATAAAAAAAAATGAAGAAAAAATTGATTAAAATTGGATTACATTAGAAACAATGAAATCGGTTTAGGAAAAATGATCGCTGAAAAGCGGAAGGGAAAAATGTTTTTTCCTGTATTGTTTTTAGGAGATCACTTTTCTTGGACCAGTTTCAAGGTTTGTAATATAATACAGTTTTACCTTATCTTTTCTTCCTCTAATACAATTTCATTTTAACAGTTTCCTACAAAATCCAATTGATATTTTCAATTGTAAAATTTATTATATTTTCTTTGATTTTCTTCTTAAGCAATGGTTAATAGTTTTCCATTATTTCTATCTCTTCATTTTTGAAAATTAATTTTATTTAATTTGTGTTTCAACTTGATATTTATCATCATTAAACTATGATAGGAATTATATTGCTGTTATAATGGTGTAGTTCATTTTCTATTCATCATCATATTACATTCTAGAACAATATCTAAAAACCTTTCATATCATTGATTTTGATCTCCGAAAGCTAAATTTTCCCCTAACTTGCCCTTCATTACTATTCTTTCCAATGTTAGCATTCTAGTCTTCCCAATGATGATGTTTTTATGAGGTGCATTTCAAGAGATAATTTAAAACACACATAATAAAATTGTTATATCTATGAATCTGTTCTATTTAATGCAAAGGCAAATACTTGGATAATCACCATGTTCAATTTAGTTGCTACCATTCTTGCATTGATGAATTAATTTTATATTAATCAAAATATCTTGGTTCTAACTTATCTATAAAGACTGTCTTTGGAATTTATTAATAATTTTGTCATTACTATCACTATCAGTTTTTTTTAAAAAAATTATACTATTGCAATTTATTTCATTTTAAAAAGTCACATCTAAAGAATTCAAGTTTTTAAATTTTAATCATTAATTTATTTATTGGAAGTAAATATTCCACTTAAAGCATTACATTTTTTAAATAACTCAGTTATTATAAATATTATAGGCATTTATCTGTTAAAGATGAGTTATGAAAGAATTTATAAAAACACTACATAAACATGGGTCAAATGTAACTTTTTAAAATTTCTTTTTATATATATTAGCCCATAAAAAATGTGTGCAATGTTTTTTAAAGAGTGTGCCTCATGAGATATTCCTCATTATAAATTAAACCACATAGAAAAATAAGTTTCACAATTATCATATTTAGTATAAAGTATACCAAAATAATTTTTTAAAAAAATTGTCTTTTATATAACAAAAATAATAAAAAAATCACTTGCAAAACATATAAAATTTTAATAAAACATTATGCTGCAAGCTTCAGATCATCTATGCTTGGTTCAAAAAAATATAGTATTTTCATTTATTAATGCATTGCAGGCATAGATAATCATTTTCAAGCAGTAAGTTGCATGAAACATTTATCATTATAAATCAAATCATAGCAGCAAAAAAATTTTTTTTATAAAAAATTCATATATCTTTTATATAACAAAATATAGTAAAAAAATACTGTATTTATGAATTTTAGTGATTGGCTACGAAGAAGGTGGAATCACATATTTTGAATTAATTTTCCCAGACTTGAAATTTCATGTCAACACCACTGATATAAGTATACAATTCAATGAATTAACTGGTTTCCCTTTTGCAATTTTAAAAAAAATCACAAAGACCATATGAAAAATCATAAAAAGTCACACGTATCCTTAAGCTTCAGGCTGACCATGACTGATATATATCATTTACAAATTAATTTATCTTTATATATAATTTTCAATTAAGTTTAAATGAAACATTTTCTGAATAATTAAAAAAAAAAAAAATAAACAAAAAAAAATTTTCATTATATGTATATACATAAAGAAAATTTTTTTATATCTTACCAGCATGGCTGCGATAATGATACATTAACGTAGCTAAGGCTGTAAAAGTTTTATCTCTGCAGATTCGGCAAATCAATGGTACTCTAACATCTTTTTTTTTTGACCTTAGCATATAAATACACTTTAAAGCCATTTTCTGAAAAAAAAAATTAGAAAAAAAAAAAAAAAAAATGCAATATTAAAATTATTTAGATAATATTATAGATTTGTTTTTGAAATTATTCACAAACCTAAATTATGCTATACTTAATTATTTTATATATGGCTTTTACATCAACATGCATGCATCTTCCCAGTCAAAGTATATGTTTTTTTTAAAAACATTTATTATTAAATTAACTACTAAATGTTTTTTATTTGTTTATAATTTTAATACATACATATAGTGGAATTACTATAATTATTATTATTTTCTTACTGTTATTGTTTATAGAATGGTTTGTTGCTTGGGAATTCATAAGAAATTTGAGCACTGGAAGTGACAACTTATCCACAATCAATGGACCTTAAGCTGATATTGTACTATTACATTAAATCATCCAGAATCTGACATTCTACCACATCATTAAATCAAACAGTCAATAATAACTAAAGATTAATGATAATAATAACTCAGATATTATTTATTAATAAAAATAATATGAGGATTTTTTAAAATTTAGTTTAATACTTTTGATCTTTGCATAATATAAACTTATTCAATAAATTTAAAAAGATAAAAATAAATAAATCATAAAGGGTATAATGTAAGTGTTAGGCATCTGCACATCTGACTTAAAAAAGTAATATTGACTGATTTATATTAAATATTAAATTATATTATTTGTTCAAACCAACTATGAAACATGTTGAATTATTTATCTAATATAAACAAACTAATAATAGGAACTGAAAATAATAATAAAAAGCTTTATCAGTGTTGTATATAAATTGCTAAATCACATTAATATTTACTAAGGCCATAAACCTGAAGCATATGCAGGTTGAAAATGCGAAGGTAGGGACCTCTACAGAATTTTCTCAAAAAGCACACATTTTAACTGATGACTTATAGTATTAAAAATCCAGTTTTAATATTGGATATATCATCAAACAAAAAAGATACAACTATTATATTATAAAAGAATAATAAAATTTAATATAATTTTCAATTCTATAATGCATGAGGGGAAAAAAAAACTATATAAAAAAAGTAACTATGCATTAACATAAGAAAAATTAATAGCTTGTTTAATAAAATTTATTGCCTGCTCATATTGCTATCTGTTGGCAAAATAATATTTGAAAACATTATAGGAAAAAAATACTATCTGCAGATATTTTTTCGACCTTTCAAATTGAGATTCCTTGAAAATATTTGGAAATCATGGTGATTAAAACAAACTAAAAAAAAAAAATTTCTCACTTTAAGCAGCGATATTATATGCTAATAATGGATGAGTTCATGCTATTAAGGGTTGAGATGAGCTTTATACTTTCTAAGATATTAAAACAATCCATATATCTATAATTAATTAAAATTTGAAATACAGGCATTCTTCATATACCTGGAGCTTAATTGTAAATATATGGGCATGGCAAAAATATTGGCATCAGCATGGGATTTGGGTTTTCCATCATGATATTTTCAATGGTATGGATGGCTGAAGAGTTGGAATTGATGAAGCCTGTCCATTAAAGTATGAAGATTTGCTATTTTAATATAAACAGAACACTGATTATATATATGTCTGAAAGATGATAATGATGAGTACTGGTTCAGCATGAAATAAGTATATTGGTGATTATGTATCTTTTATATATGTGTGTGGTCACGTGTATCAGTGATATAAGATAGTGTGGATAGTTGAAGGGTGCTTGAAAGTCTGTGTTCAAATCTCTTATATTTATCTATAATTAATTAATATATTTATTACTATTAGGAATTGAGAAGAGTTGTGCAGTTACTGATGTGATAAAAACATAAAAAAGGTTAAATTTTGATACTTTAGATTTTTTGATGTGTTGACTTTAAGAAAAAAATAATGATTATTTTAGTCATTTTGCACATACAAAGTTCTGTAAATGGCATTCATCATGCATAAAAGATTCTAGTTATAAAATTGTATGAGTTATAAAAAAAGAAAGAATGAAAGATGAAAAAAAAATTCACTTACTTAACATATATCTCTAAATATTATTTAATGCATAACTTAGCATCATTATTATGTTAGTGAATATGACTTCGACTTGAGTCATATTAAATGTAATAGAATCAAAGCAGTGCACGTATTTCTAAGAATTAAGTTTAGAACTTTATTCAAAAATAATTGATTCCATTAGGAATGCTCCGATATCTATTTTGTTTTCTATGTTCTGATATCTATTTTGTTTTCTAAATTGTCTGTACTTTACACATTTGAAATTTTATTAAATATGATAATTTATCAAAATTAAAATCTTATCATCTCATTATGTGTCTACTATGAAAATATCAATGCTCTCATCTCATATTTCTATCCTTTTTCTTTATATAAATTCAAATTGTAATGATTTAGGAAATACAATATTGCAATTCAAATAATTCTTCTTACACTTTTTTCAGCAAAAACTTTGTATTATTATTATTACAGTTTCAACTGTAACTTGTAATCTTCATCAGATCCACAAAATTCAAACATACCTGGGTCTCTTTTTATGCGGTAGATAGGTTCCAAAGAAAACCCGCATTAAAAAAAAAATCGCACAAAAATAGACTTGTCTTACCTTGAAAAATGAGGGGATAGGTGCTGTAATTTTCAGAATTCGCATAAAAGCAAAGCAACAAGGAAGAATTACTTTAAAATTTGCATTAAAAAAATAAGCAATTAAAGTATGACTAATAAAAAATTTCAAATATTTGAAAAAAATTAATACAAGACAAATTTTTTTTACTACTACGGTATTTAGTTTTACGTTTTTCATACATATTTTAATCATTACTGCTAGCGTCCATTTGTACTCGATGTGATGTGATGTATTGTAGCTTCTTAAACGAAGTCAAGAATCTCTCAGCAATTATGCCCAGAGAAACCTGTTAGCCACTTTATTTTTATTCGTGATGTACAACTAGCGCCACTTTCTGTCTTATGCTGTGTTAATGGTTTTCTGTTTCTATATTAAAAAAATGAAATCGCAATCAAAACAAAATATTATATATTATCATTAGAAAGATTTTTTTTTTGGCCAGAAAGATTATTTTCAGTTTATAAAAATCTTCGTTTTTTTATTTTAAAAATCTAAAAAATTATTTTTTCTGTTATATATAACAAAGTACGTTTTAAAAGTTTAAAATTTTTGAATATTTATTATAAGTATAAATCTATTATTATTATTTACTCATTAGTATAAATAGGTTATTTACATAGAAGCTAAGAATCTAAATACTGCTTCAGGCCATATTCACATTAGCTGCTAATATAACATTATATTTTTGAAAAAAAAAAAAAGTATTTCAAGTGAAAATAAGTTATTAATAATTTAAATTTCTTGATATCTAATAAATATAGTGAAATATGAAAGATATTAAGAAGAAACATGAATCGCATAACTTCAAAATCGCATCAAAATAATCCGCATAAAACGAGACCCAGGTGTACATATAACAATACAACCATTACATAATACATATCATATATTATACAAATTTATCAACTCTCAAAATTAATAATTTTCTATTAACTTCTTAAAAAATCTTTAATACATATTATATTCCTTATATACAATTACTTTTCTAATTTTTAATTATTCTTTCCTATCTTCCTATTATTCTAATAGCCATAATATTTTATTTTATACATATCTTTTATACATAATATTTTATACATCATACACTAACCTTACCTTTTTTACTACCCCAATTTTATTGCCCATATCACTATCATTATATCATTTTTTATTCTTCTTCTCTTTTAATTTTATCTATTCTTATTTAACAAATTTTTTACCTTATTATTATCTCAATTATTACGCATAAATTTTACCTTATTCTCTTCTTCTACTTCTCTCTATTCTCCATTTTCTACTATTAATTTAACTTCCTTTAAACCTCTCTTTCATCTTCTACTTCTCTCTATTCTCCATTTTCTTCTATTAATTTAACTTCCTTTAAACCTCTCTTTCATATTCTCTATCTGACAGCTCCCTCTATTATCTATTTTTATAACTACTTTCACATACTATCCTTAACCATTTTTATCCCTACCGCTAATTTCTTCCCCTTTTTCTTATATTATCACTGTTCTTACCCCCCCCATTAAGATTAGGCATAATTTTCTTAATTAAAATTGCCTCATTTAATTTCCTATCTCTCTTTTTATCTGTATAACTAATCATTCTTATATTTTCTTTCCTAATATTATGACTTGTTTCCATAATATGCATATATATTGGTGACCTTTTATAATACTTATGCTGTTCCAATCTAGTATATATAGAATTTTTCGTTTCACCCACACACTTATTTCTAATTCCTTTATCCTTACATATCTTAAATTCTATTTCATATACTCCATTAATATTCTTCCTCTCCCCATTTATATATTTATTATCCAATATCTCCATTATAATTTTTCTTTTCCCATTCACTATTCTATATATTATAATATCCTTAAATGTTTTATTACAGTTCTAATAATTTTATTTATACCTTTAACTATTCTATTATTATTAATTTTAATTGCTATATATTTCTCTTATTATCTGTCTTTTTTATATCTCCTTTACCTTCTTTTTCTTCCCCTTTATATTTCTCTTCTATTCTTTCTTATTATCTTTTCTGGATAATTATTCACTTAAAATTCTTCAATTGTCATCCCTATTTCCTTATCATATTCCTCCTTATTATTATAATAATTATTTGCCCTATTATTAAGCCTAATCTTAATAGGGATGGGGGGGTAAGAATAGCGATAATATAAGAAAAAGGTAAAGAAATTAGGGGCAAAAATGGTTAAGGATAATATACGAAACTAGATAATAGAAGGAGCTATGGGATAGGGAATATGAAAGGGAGATTAACCTTTCTATTCCGCAGTTTTGGCCAATTCCCCCTGGTGAATTTTTCCATAAGCATTATACGTTAAAATGCATGTAAAATGGTATATTTTATTATAAAAAAATTTTGCTAAAAAAAATTTGCATAGAAGGTGGAAAATTCAAAATTCCTGCTCTAACAATAGACACAAGACTTACCCTGACATGTTCAGTAAGGCTGTAAAATATTTGGCGTTTTATGACATTGTAGTTCCAATGACTCAAAAACGTGTTGATTTGCAAATTTATTACGGTTTAGATATTATTTTAAAAATAATTTACACTATATTTATTAGATATCAAGAAATTTAAATTATTAAAAACTTATTTTGACTTGAAATACTTCATTTTCAAAAATATGTTATATTAGCAGCCAACATAAAGTATGGCCTGAAGCAAAAACAAGATTAGCTTTACGTAAACAATCTAATTTATATTTATGAGTAAGAAAATATCGCAATTTTGCAATAAATATTCAAAAAACTTAAACTTTTAAAGCATAATCTGTTACATATAAAAGAAATAAATAATTATTCGTTTTGATGCTTAAAAATAATAATTAAGAAAAATTTCATTGATTTTATAAACTGAAAATAATCTTTCTATAAACAATGACATGTAAAGTCTTTGTTTTGATTGCGATCTCATTTTTTTAATATTTACAGAAACAAAATTTGAACATTTAAAATTTATTTCAGTAGTAAACAAAAATATCTATCAAATGAAGTCAAATTTATTATTTTCTAATAAGTAATAATCATTTTATTATATATTTTATGTTGAGGTGTGAGACAAAGAAAAGCGCCAGAAATGCTAAAATATTTAAGTCCATGCAGCACTAAAAAACGGTTAAAAAAAGTTAAATTACTAAAATGGAGCATAAAGAGAAATAGAGAAAGATAATAAAGTAAAATTTATGTGTAATAAATGAGATAATAATTAGGTAAAAAAATGTGTTAACTAAGAATAGAAAAAATGAAAAAATAAGAATAAAAAATGATATATTAATAGTGATAAGGGTAATAAAATTGGGTAGTAAAAAGGTAAGATTAGTGTATGATATAAAATATTATATGTATAAAAGATAATATGTATAAAATAAAATATTATGGTTATTTAAAATAATAGGAAGATAGAAAAGAGGGTATAATTAATAATTAAAAATTAGAAAAGTAATTGTATATAAGGATATAATATGTATTAAAGATTTTTAAGAAGTTAATAGAAAATTGTTAATTTTGAGAATTGATAAATTTGTATAAAATATGAAATGTATTATATAATGGTTGTATTGTTATATGTATTTGAATTTTGTAGATCTGACGAAGACTGCAAGGTACAGTTGAAACTGTAATAATAATAATAAAAAGTTTTTGGTGAAAAAGTGTAGGAAGAATTATTTGAATTGCAATATTGTATATCAAGATAGCAGAAATAAAAACAAAGTAAGAACGAAAGTGTTTAGAAGAATTCTATATAGATTTAGAAAATGTTAAAATATTTAACAACAGAACAGGTTTGACTTTGTAGTAAAAAAAATTTAAGTAATAGTATGAATACTGAACCCTACCGTCTGATGGCACTCTTTTTTGCCGAATTCACATCAATATACCAATTCACGTACCGTCTGTTTGTTTACATAATATTATGGCAAAAGATTTTTTTTTTCCACCAGTTTTTATTATTTTTTTGTCGGCGACGGTAAACCACCAAAGTTTTTTTTACTACATAATATTACGGTAAAAGATTTTTTTTTTTTCAACTGGTTTTTAATTTTTTTTCGTCGGTGACATTTACTACCAAATTTTTTTATTATTATTCCACCCGGGTTTTTTTTTTAATAAACAAATACTTTGTTTTTAGATGGTCTAGGGGTGTTGATTTGTTTGTAAATTAATGACTAACTGTCCATAGGTTTACATAATATTACTTACAGTAAACCAAATTTTTTTCACACGGTTTTTTTTTTCTGCTTCATTTTTTTTTAAAGAAACAAAAACATTGTTTTTAGATGGTATAGGGGTGTAAGTTTGCCTTTAAATTATCAATTAACACTCCATCGGTTAGTTTACACAAAAATACGATAACAAACACTTTGTTGTTTGTAGATGATGGACGGGGGTTGGTTGTTTGCTTTTAACTTATCTTATTTTTTTTTTGGTTGATGTTTTGATTTGTTGAAAGACTTCAACAATTCGATACTTTTGAATAAACCAACACTTGGTTTTTTAGAGGGTGGAAAGAAGAGGTGCTGTTTTGATTTTGAATTGTTTGTCTTTTTTTTTTTTGGTTGATTTATTACGAGGCTTTTTTTTTTTGTTTCAAATCCTTACGCTACAGAAAGCTTTATATGATAGCGAAAAGTTCTTCCTTATTTTTTTTGACCTTTAATTTAAAAAAAAGACATAAACAGTTCGTTTTT
Organism: Epiperipatus broadwayi; assembly: GCA_028023455.1. NCBI lineage: Eukaryota > Metazoa > Onychophora > Udeonychophora > Euonychophora > Peripatidae > Epiperipatus > Epiperipatus broadwayi. Next base: position 5,254,174 of record JAQFVV010006281.1, on the reverse strand, counting down.
AAAGAACACTTTTTTTTTTAAGCCAGGAGAGGTAGGATGGTAGGGAAGGTTTGTTTTGATTTTTAATTATCGACTTCTTTTTGGATTTTCTTTTTAAACATTTTATTATGTTACCGCACAGTTCTTTATTATTAATTTATTTTGGTGGGGCCTTTTGAATAAACTCTTAAACAATTCTTTTTTTAGTATAATAAAATATTACCTACTTTAACTATTAATGAAACTTATTAAATATTACCTACCTACTTTATAATCATGTGAACAACAAAAACAACAAGTTTCCCCATAAAATAATTTATTGAATCAAAAAGAAACAAAACTTTGGGCAAGTTGTGAAGCAAATCAAGTAAAAAAAAAACCACCACCATTTACAGGGGAATAAAAAACAGCAACCAAAAGTAACACACAAATAAAATAACAGGGAAACGTCAAAGCTGTAAGTAACGGGATTTTGGAGCCTTCAAACCAACAATTCCCTTATGCAGACCTATACAGGTATGCTTACAGGAGTTTCTCTTTCTGGGGAAACACAATATTGTGCATCCACTTGTGACTGTCCAGCAATCCACTCAGCTTCAATCAATTCGGACAACTTGCAGATGACATTTGACAGTTCTCGCATGGATTCGTGCATAAACGGGAATTTGCGTGCAAAATCAGAAAAAACTCTGCTGAAAAGAAGAACCATTTCAAGTTGTGTGCAGTTCAAAAGCATAAAGAAGGATGTGTGACGACATGACAATTCTTTTTTTATTCCACTACGCTTTCTAAAAAATTTCCAACAATGAATTTTTGCAGAGTTCCATCTCTTTCAAATACAGCCACCATCAAATCAGACCATAGCGAGAGTTCAAGAGCGCTCACTTGACGAATATTGTTGCAATGCAATGGGTGTAGTACTTCGTTAAGTAATCATAGAATACATCTCCCTCATGCAGCCTGTTACAGCTTAAAAAACACCTCTTGTACTGTCAGCCATAAGTTAAGGCCACTACAACGGTATATTGATAAGTGTTTTGTGTAAAACAGCACGATCAGCCGGTAGGGTTCAGTTTTCATACTATTACCAAAATTTATTTAAAACTGAGTGCTTTCAATACTGAATATTATCACAATCGTAGCACTATATGACTAAAGGAAATTAAGAACTAGGTTTAAAGACACTTTTAAATATTAAAAAATAGATTATCATAAAATTGAATTTTTAGGTTTACATAGTAAGAATGAAAATGATAGCTACAAGGGTTATGTTTTAAGAAGAGGGGTGATAGATCCTTTTTATTGATGGTGTGATCATCTTTAGCAATTGACCATGCCTCCTTCACCTTTCTCTTTCTGTTATCTCTTTCCAAACACACACTATCAGCCTTAGAGAGATCAAAATTGTAGCCTGACTGCAACTCTGATCCAAGAAAGCAAGTGTATTCATTACTTTTCTTGGACTAGTTGTATAGATAACTATGCTGGGCAAGTTTTGTAGATAAGTTAGCTTGGGTTTCATCATAGTTGATGCCCAATGTAAGTAGAATAACTTAGGAGATATGATAGATTTTTTAATAACTGTTTTTAACTAGTAGAATAACTTAGGAGATATGATAGATTTTTTAATAACTGTTTTTAATATTCTCCTCATACAAACAATGCTGCCCCAATCAATATTTTATTTTTAGAGTTTCTGTTCTAAAAGAATCTATCAAGAGACTGAGTGCATTTATCTAGTGTAGTAGCAAGGTAGGGACGGGTTTCTATTCGCATTTAACACCTTATGGAAAGATGTAATGATATGATCAAAAACATGTGAAAAAGATCTGATCCCCAAAATGCACATTTTACGCTGAACCAGCACTCATCAGTTGGCCCAGACCAGTATATTTATATATATATAGGTAGCAAATTACTAGTTTATTTGATTTATTTATTTATTTATATAGTGCTATGTTTTTAAACTGTAATAATAGAGATTACTCTACTGCACAAGCACCCTATAGATTTAAACACTTAATGAATACTATCTTTTCAAAAGACTTTATCTTGTGTTTGGAAAGGAGAGTATTCATTAAGTGTTTAAATCTATAGTGTATATGGAGTTATCTCTAATTATTATTATAATTTATTTAATAAGTGTCAAATGTGCTGTCCTCAATGCAAAATATTAAATATTTTAAATGTAAGAATGCGGATAAATAAATCGTTGAAAAGAAATGTTTCAATTAAATATAGTTTAAATAAACAAAGTTGCATGTATATATTAATTAATTAATTGAAGTTATGCGATTCATGTTTCTTCTTAATATCTTTCATATTTCACTATATTTATTAGATATCAAGAAATTTAAATTATTAATAATTTATTTTCACTTGAAATACTTTTTTTCTTTCAAAAATATAACGTTATATTAGCAGCTAATGTGAATATGGCCTGAAGCTGTATTTAGAATTTTAGCTTCTATGTAAATAACCTTTTTACACTAATGAGTAAATAGTAATAATAGATTTATACTTACATATAAAAATATCGCAATAAATATTCAACAAATTTCAACTTTTAAAGCGTATTTTGTTATATATAACAGAAATAAATAATCTTTTAGATTTTTAAAATAAAAAACGAAGATTTTATAAACTGAAAATAATCTTTCTAATAATAATAATGTATAATCTTTTTGTTTTGATTGCATCTCATTTTTTTAATATAGAAACAGAAAATCATTAACACAGCAGAAGACTGAAAGTGGTGCTAGTAGTACATCACATCACGAATAAAAATAAAGTGTCTAACAGGTTTCTGAGGGCATAATTGCTGAGAGATTCTTGACTTCGTTTAAGGAGAAGCTACAATGCATCACATCACATCTGATTTCTTACCAGTTTACAAATGAACGCTAGTGGTAATGATTAAATTATGTATGAAAAATGTAAAATTAAATACTCTAGTTAATAAAAAACATAAAAAAAGTTAGTCTTGTATTAATTTTTTTCAAATATTTGAAATTTTTTATTAGTCATACTTTATTTGCTTATTTTTTTAATGCAAATTTTAAAGTAATTTTTTCTTGTTGCTTTGCTTTTATGCGAATTCTGAAAATTACTGAAACATATCCCCCATTTTTCAAGGTAAGGTAAGTCTATTTTTTGTGCGATTTCTTTTGTGCACGCTATTTTTTGTGCGATTTCTTTTGTGCGCGTTTTCTGAGGAACCTATCTACCGCATAAAACGAGACCCAGGTGTATATGGAAATGAATTCCAAAGACACTAATTAATTATATAGATTTAAAACCTTACAGATATGGAAATAAATTTCTAAGATTAATTAATATTATAGACCTAAAAAAACATTACTGTATATGGGAATAAATTCCTAAGAAAATAATTAAATGTATAATTAAAAAGCTAAGGAATTTTGTTCTATGATAAGAAACTCTAAATAATGTGAACTGATTAAAGCCAAAGAATTTACACCGGAAAAGATAAAAGAAACAAAAGAAGAGATGATATAAAAAGTTAGAGAAAAGCAACTGCTTCTTTTTTCCATGATATCTGCTACTGTTAGTGTGTCCATGAGTTGAAGAGCAGTGAAGATCATCATCGGAAAATTTAAGTCCCAGGATCTCGGCTTCTGTAGATCACTAAGCCGACTAGTACTTTTAACATACCGATTCAGTCTTATATTATTTTGAATACCTCAAGAGGCTCTTAGAGGGTATGTTATAAAGCCTATAGATGGTCTTGAGGGTAAAGATAATTAATAGCTTTTCCTTAATTGTACAAAGAGTATTCGCTATTCAGTAATTAACCAGTGAATTAAGCTCGCTCAAATGCAGATTTTATATTAGTGTTAAAAATCAGTATAGTAATTATTTTTCCAAATTGTTAATAAATTGTTATTGCTAAATATATATGCTGTTATTCTATTGAGTTTTATTGTATATTAACAAGTTTGCTGGTTGCCCAGTCATAATTGGGGACACAGCAAATTATTGGTGCAGTCGCCCTGAACCTATGAATATCTGACAAGTTAAAAAGCCAAATTATTGGCAGTTGCTGTTGTTTGATCCTAGGGAAATAGGAAAGAATTTAAGCCATCAGCAAGCTTCTGACATTTTGGTTTTGGAACTTAAGGAAAAAAAGTACAGAATTATAGTAATTAAAGTTAGCAGTAAGGCTAATTGTTCAGTAATCAGTCATGAGTGCTTCTGGGCAAAATAGTATACCTGAATTCGAGGTTAGTAATGTGACTTAATGGCTGTTGTATATTATGCAGTTACAAAACTTCTTTACCTTGAATGGCATTGAAGATAATAAAAGGAAAATAGCTTCACTCAGGTGCTCTGTGGGTATTAAAGTAATAGAAGTTGTAAATAGATTATTTGACTTGCCTATTGCAGATGATATAAAATATGAGAACATTGTGGACAAATTAAGTGATCATTTCAGCCCTCGTCCACCATGGCACATAGATCACTTATCCTTGCAAAAAAGGAAGCAGCTAGAGGGTAAGAAAGTTTAAAGAGTATAATGCAGCTCTTAGGGTATTGAAAAAGATTGCGAATATGGTAAGTTTGTTGATGAAATACTCATGGACCAGTTACTATGGGGAATGTATGACGATAAGGTCAGACAACAAATTCTCATGGAATCTGAGATTACATAAGAGATGGCAATAAAGAAAGACATAGCATACGAGTTAATGTTGAACAGGTTCAGGTTTTAAGCACTAAGAAAAATGAAAAACCTAAATGTGTGTTTAAAATGGAGCAGGAAAAGTCCATGCTATTGAAAGCTTAAAAATTAAGAATGTTAATGTAACATGTTTTTGTGGTGGTAAAAGAGGTCACATATCAAAGGAATGTAAGTAGTTTAAAGAGTCATGCTTTAAATGTGAAAAAAAGGGGCACTTAGTACATGTTTGCAAACAGGGAGATAACTGGAAAGGCAAAAGAAATTGCCTCTGCAAAAAAAAGGGGAGGTTACCATACAATTAAAAACATGGGCACCCAAGTTGTAAATCAGTTTACTATCGATGGAAATTGATAGTGGTTCAGGTATTTCACTGATATGACTCACTGATTGGCTGTCACTGTCATTGGCAAACGGTGAAAGTAAAATAGAGAAAACAAACATTAGTGTGCATGATGTAAACGGAAACAAGTTTAAACTGATAAGCCATGTGATAATGCCAATTAACCTCTGCGCTAAAAAAGTAAATCTACCCCTGTACATAGTCAATGGGAAGATCAATCCCATGGTTGGGAGAGTGGTTCCACAAACTGGGTATACGAATTAATATTATTTAAAAAATCTCTCTAGAACAAGAAATGGCCTACAAATACCCTGATTTGTTTAATGAAGAATTGGGATTAATTAATATGAGCCAAGTCAAGATAGAGTATCTGGAAAATGGGCAACTAGTCATGTGTAAATCAAGGAAACTTCCATTCGCTCACAAAGAAAAGGTGGCAGAAAAACTAGTTGTTAATTGCTAAGGGTGTATTAACACCAATTGAAACATTGGCTTGGGTCATGCCTATAGTAGTGATAACCAAGACAAACAGCAAAATAGACTACGTGGCAATTACAGAGTAATTGTAAATAAATATCTGAACAGGGGAACATACGCTGCATCTAATATGAGGGGAATACTAGCCAGTCTTGAAAATGCCTCACATTTCACAAAGTTGAACTTAAATTCTGCATTCACCAGTTTCAGGTGACGGACAAATAAGTGAAAATTTTAACGCTGACAACACCGATGGGATTATATTATATAAATGTAATCATTTACCATTTGACATATCAACAGTCCCAAACATTTTCCAAGCAAAATTGGCACATTGCAACGGGTCTGAAGGGGGTTATTCTATATTTCAATGACATATTCATCTCATCTAGCTCAGTAGTGATGCAGCATAAAAGGCTATTTACCATATGCGAAAAATTAAACAAAATGGGAGTAAAATTAAATGTCCAAAAAAGCATATGGCATGCAAAAGAATTATTTTTCTCGGACACAATTTCCAATAGGGGGAAGAAAACAGCACCTGAGAAAAAGCAGTGAAAAATGTGACAAAGCCTAAAAACATTAAACAACTGTAGGCGTATTTAGAATTAATAATTTTTTTTGAGCTTTTTTCGGAGAATAAAGCACACATAGCAAAATCATTGTACGACTTATTGAGAAAAGATCAAAAATTACAATGGTTGAAAATTCACAATGAAGCATTAACCAAAACTAAAGACCTATTACCATCTGACAAATTGTTAATACACTTCAACAGTAATTTGGAACTGCGTTTAATCATGGATGCATCAGTGAATGGGTGGGAGTGGTTCTCTCTCACCCATGTTAAAAGGGGAATGGCCCATTACATATGCATCATGTATGCTCTCAAAAGCAGAGAGAAATCATAGTCAGATCGATAAAGAAGTTTTAGCTATTATCCTTGCTCTGAAAAAATTTTCATCAATAAATTTTTGGCAGACCAGTTCAAATTATAACTGATCACAAGCCATTACTAGGGATTCTGGGACATGACAAATCAATACTTGAACCTTCAAGCATATGCATGATGCACTGGAGAAACACCGTCATCTCACAATTGCAAATTGGAATATAAGAAGGGCAAAGAAATTTCACATGCAGATGCTCTGTCCCGAATCCCAGATAAAAAAAAAACAAACAAGCAGCACAAAGATGGAAATAAACTACATTGATGTGCTGAAATTGAAAATCATGAACAGTAAAAAAGTAGCAACATGAACAAAAGACGACAAAGGCTACCAACTGCTTATGCAGTGGATAAATAACGCATGGCTGAAGTTAAAGCCTCACTATGTTGTTACAGGGTTCTGGACAAACTGTGAGAAATTGTCTACTGTTAAATCATGTGTTCTAATGGGGATCAAGTCATAATACCAATAGAAGGTAGATAATAAGCTTTTACATGAAGGTCACCCCGGAATTGTGCGAGCCAAAGCATTAGCTCATAGCTATGTCTGGTGGCTAAAAATAATATCAGACATCGAGCAATACATAAAAAATGCGCACCCTGTCAATATGAAATTAATATAAAAGCAAAACAATACAATCTGTGTTCAATAGCAACAGAAGCCTGACAGAGAGTACATATTGACCATGCAGGCTCAATAAATGGTAAGATATTGCTCATACTCATAGACGCATAGTCTAAATGGATGGAGTATCATATTGTAAAAGATATGACAATAAAAGAAACGGTTGAAAATTTAAATGCTGTGTTTTCTTGCCATGGTTGTGTCTGACAATGGTGCTGGATTCACTGTGCAAAAAATGGAAAACTATTTTATCGACAATGGCATCAAACACATACGTGCACCCCCATATCACACAGAATCAAATGGCCTTGCTGAAAAGGCTGTAAAGATAATTTAAAGGCCCTCAAGAAGTCAAACAATGTAAGTATGCAGCAAGTTATATATATAACGCTATCCTGCATCAACACTCCACCCTATTAACAGCTACAGCGAATCTCAAGCAGAACTGCTGATGGGAAGAAAACTGAGAATTAAATTATCACTTTTACTTCCAAGTATGTCTGATAAAATAGAGAGTGAAAAAAATGAAAAAATACAAATAATATATAATAGGCGACAGAGTTTGGGTTCGAGACATAATTCGGAAGAAATGGGATAAAGGAGAAATCATGAAAATGTTATCAAAATCAATAGCAATCATCCAAGTACAGAATGGGATAACATACAGAAGACATGTAAATCACGTCTGCTGGCGATTCAAAGAAGATTGGTCAATTGCAGTGCCCATGGCAAAAGATCAAAATCAAGAAAAACAAGACAGCGGAAACAACACAATGGATCGAGGATGAAGAGAAAAAACCAGAAAGCTGCAACACGGAACCCGGAACAATGGAACTAGAACTAAAATAAACACTGAATCTGACTGGATTAACAACTATATCACCCAGACCCAGACCAACCAAATTCAATGACTATACGTACGCATAAACTATTTTCTGGAATAAGGGGAAGAATGCAAAATATTAAATATTTTAAATGTAAGAATACTGATAAATAAATCATTGAAAAAAAATATTTCAATTAAACGTAGTTTAAATAAACATATTCGCATGTAAATATTAATTAATGAAATAGACTTTATAAATTACCTTATATGGATATGAATTCCTAAGATACTAATTAAATGTATAGATCTAAAACCTTACAGATATAAAAATAAATTCCTATAATTAATTAATATTACAGACCTAAAAGAACATAACCGTATATGGAAATAAATTCCTAAGAGAATAATTAATTGTATAATTAAAAAGCTAAGGAATTTAGTTGTAACTCTAAATAATACGAACTGATTAAAGCAAAAAAATTTTCTCAAGAAAAGATAAGAGAATCAAAAGGAGAAATGATATAAAAAGCTAGAGAAAAAGAATTCCTTGGTTTTTCTATGGTAGTTGTTACTATTAGTGCATCCATGAGTTGAAGAGCAGTGAAGATCATCATCAGAGGATTTTAATCCCAGGATCTTGACTCCTGTAGATCACTAAGCCATCTAGTACTTTTAACAGACTGTCTCCATCTTATTATTTTGAATGCCTGAAGAGGTTTAGTGAAGAGAAAGTTAATAAATAGCTTTGCCTTAATTGTATAATACAGTATTCGCTATTCAATAACTAATTAGTGAATTAAGCTTGCTCAAATGCAGACATTATATTAGTGTTAAAGATCAGTATAGTAATTATTTTTCCAAATTGTTAATAAATTATTATTGCTAAATATAGGTGCTGTTAATCTGTCGAGTTTTATTGTATATTTGTTTGCTGGACATCCAAACATAGTCTGGGACACAGCACTCACAACATTTGACAAATCACTTACTGAAAGTATATTTCTCTCACATCAAAGCTCAGCAAACACATTAAAAATCATCAATAAACACAAAAATTTTGATGTTGAGGATAGTATATTTTATTGATATCTGATATAGATAGCATTAATAAAAGCTTTTTTTCTCCAACTCCTGAAGTCAGCTTTTGATGTTTCCAGTGTGATAGGATTGGTTATAAAACTCAACATTTCTGGGGCAAGCTGTAATAACTGTCCCCTAACAGAATTTTTTAGGATGTCTCAAATAAATTGTACTCCAAAGCAAATATGAGTAATCAATTCTTTGCACTCATATAGAGAATTGAATGTACAAACTTTCAAATCAGCATGCAATGTCATGACAAAATCTGCAATTGAGGGTTGTCCAGCTTGTTACTTTGATTAGAATTGATACTGAGCAACAAGATCACTTTTCTTAAGTGCTAAATATTCTTTTAGCATGCTCATTAATCCAGTGTATATTATATCACTGAGTGACTTTGATACTATTAAAGAAGAAACTGTTTCAAATGTTTTTGCACGAATTAAGTATAATAACAAGTTAGCACAACAACTGTAATTGTTATAGATATTTTTCATCTCTATATAATTTTCAAATCTTCTTATAATTATAAAGTTTCTTTCTTCATCAAAATTAGACAGTAATGCTAAATTTATAACTGGAATTGGCTCAATTGTCCTTTAGAAACCTGAGCTGGTAATCTTTGTTATTGAAATTGTAGTAA